>OOFJ01141489.1:3477-19489 GCA_900323375.1 Benthosema glaciale
ATTGCACCATCAATTTGCAGACTGATTTGATGTTTGGGGGAATAAATCCTTCAGGAAATGTGTGTGTGTGCGTGCGTGCGTGCGTGCGTGCGTGCGTGCATGCGTGCGTGGGTGCGTGCGTGTGTGTGTATGTGTGTTGTTGGCAGATTATGTAGCAGGTTTGTGTTCAGGTACCAGAAAATGAAAGGCAGCCCACTTTAATAATGTCCATGAGCAACAAATTATTCACATCATAAGGGATATGGATTTATTTAAATGTTCATAGGAAGTTATAAGAAGCTTTCATTTTACTTAGTTTGATAGTCAGTGCTTAAATAATCAAAACACTTTTCAATAGTAGTAGATGGCATGCGGCACACACACAAAAGCATCATCTTTTTCTGCTTCCTAGATAAAAAAGAAGAATGTAAATGTACCAATACCCCACTGAACCAGATTGCAATGCATTTGTGCATTGTTGAGCCACTCTTGAATGAGACACACAATGTGTCACAATTCCCTCAGGGCATGTGAAGGGCAGGCTAGACCTAATACCCACTTTCACTGTGCCTTCGACTTTCATCTCCCTGCCTCTGTCTGGCAAAGGCATAATTTCAGAAAAGAAATAGGGGTGGCAATATAAATATAAGTTTCCATAGCCCCATTTTTAAAATGGCAAAAAAGAAATGTGGATCTAGTAGAAGCTCTCAACAACGCGTCGCCAAGCGACAGGTTGAGAGGTTGTAGATTGTCACTGTTTGTTTGGGTGCGAAAAGAGAAAATTACATCCCCAAAATAGTGGTTACTTATATGGCATAATATGTCCCTGCTGTCAGGTGGTAGCCTTTTATATGCAGAACTGTCACTTTTCAGGAAATAGGGAAACAATTGTTCTTGTTAATAATTATTACAGGTTAAATAATTCAAATATATTATAAAACCCACAGGCAGACTCAACCACTTTCAACCTGGTATCACGATTTTACAAAATGTCCGCTGTCCACCAAGGACAGTGAGCACATTCTGAGAGAGACAGTCAGCCTACATAGCCCAAGGCTGTCTGTTCAGACCTCCCGGGTGTAGCCACTTGGATTTGATTAAGCAGATGAATTGGCACATTACTCAATTTGGCCGTCTGGTCAGTGTTGTTCTCGTCGACTAAAACTAAGACAAAAAGTGTTCGTCCACTACCTTTTTTCACTGACGAAAACTAAATGAAAACTGAGCTACGGCTAAAACTAAGGCTAAATATATTGACAGTTTCGTCAACAAATAACGATCTAGCTTGTAGATCGACTATTTTCAGCGTGTAAAAGTGTACAATCTGTCATTATGACGGCATCAAGGCCCGACAAAATGCATTTTAGTCAACTAAATCAACTGTAGATTTAGTCAACTAAAACCTTATGACATTTAGTCGACTAAAACTAGACTAACACTAAAACATTCCAGGTGACTAAAAACAACACTGCGTCTAGTAAGTAGAAGGTTCCCGGTTGACCTCCTGAACCCCAGCCTATGTGTCAGAGTGTCACTGAGCGAGACACTGAGTTATCCCCATGATCATCTTAGCAGCCATCAACTGGATGAAGCTGAAATTGAATTCCCCTCAGTACAGTGAATAACAAAGAACTCCCTTTCCTTCCCTCAATCAGCTGACCAATGCAATGGTGCTGAAATCTCTCCTCAGGCTTCAGCACCCCCTGGTGGCCAGCTTGTATGGTCGGTTCCATACCGACATTCCACAATAAAAATGATATAGACCTAGACAGAAGCAAGGTGGACCGACCACTAGGACAATGCCTGGGGGTCGACAATGTAAATGACCCGCTGGCCCGAGTGTACTTTTCAGAACGTGCGGGCCACTGGAAAGTGTTTTTCACTGGCCCTTCTCGGCCACTGCTGGGCCACTGCAACAAATGCCTTGAGAATGAAATAAAATGAAAGTCTAGTAATTTCACAACCCGCTGTGGTTTTGAAATTATTTATGTGAAATCGTTTCCGTTATTATCGCTAAAACAAAAGCGATATAGGTGATCCCAATCCGAGTCAGCTGTTGTCTGTGCCCCGTCTGCATGGAACAGCGTTCACAGCCGAGCTCACTCGCTCCCGCAGAATGCGCGCACTCCCCGTTAACTTGCACTCTACTCCTCTTGAAGTGAGATGTTGCTTGCTCTTGCTACAATGCTAGCTGTTGTTGTCCCCAATCTCCCCATCATCTGTCCTTTTCATCGTTTAAAATAAAATGTTCCTGAACCCTCCAGTCCCTGGCTCAATGGCAAGAAACAGACCGTCACCGCAGCAACATAGTTAGTGGAGGACTTGAGAGAGAGAGTGGGAAGGAGTGTGTCAAAAAAAAAGACGGAGCGAAAATTGAAGCCACAATGGTGAGACCGGTGGAATTGGCTAGGTTGGTTATGATGTGCCGACAAGTAAGTTAGACTGAGCAAGGTCAACGTTTATAAACAAAAATGTATGATAATGCATGGCTGTGGTACAACGGTGAATGTCGTCATACGACGGTCAGTCTTAAACGCAGATTTGCAAGCATACAACACGCCACATATACGTTTCCACATCGGACATCATCAGCGTGCCCCATGCACTGTGGTGCGTGCAGCCTCACAGCAGATCTACAAGCTCAGAACGCGTTGCAGTCAGTATTTGTCTACATTTATGAACCTATTGTCGTTTATTGCTATACACAGTGATAAAAACAAATTATACATGCATTTAAAAAAAAAACAAGAACAAAATCGACAAATCCCCCGGGCCAGTGTTTATTATGGTGGGGCCAGTGATCTTGACCAATCAGTGGCAAATTTCCCTTATTGTCTACCCTTGTCCATGATTGTGTGTAAACTGTAGTGTAAGTAACAATGTTCCGCCTTATAGGAACTTTGTAACTGGCTGTTTGTTTTCCTATTGTCTGACTGCACTGTAAGTGTTTATGTACTTTGTAAGAGGTATTCCTGCACTTCTGATTATGTGAACATAAATATTTCAAGTTTGTGTGCGTGCGTTCGTGCGTGCGTGCGTGCGTGCTGAGGTTAAATACAGATTGCTTTTGTAATGTATGTTGATTTAATGAGGTCTTGAATTCTGTTGTTGACTTTGCCTTGATTCACATTAACCTCTTTATCTCTGAATTGGTTATGATATGTTTACCCCAATTATCTTGTAATGTATTCTGTACAATGGCTTATATACACTTTATGCTATAATTACTATACACAAAACTGGGACGGCGAGGTTTAAGTGATTAAAGCCATTATCTGCATCCTTCCAGGACCTCAGAAATGCTTTGAGGTTTGACGCTATACTTGCATTTCAAACAGTTAAACAAATAAACCCTATAGCCTGCAGTCATGGCATCACAAACACACCAGGACCAATGCACTGGAAATATGACGTATCTTTAAAAACTTTTAATGTCAGGAACTTAAAGCAGACTTTACTTTGCGTAACTTAAAGTACAGTATACTGTACCATTCTCAGGGCGTATCAACACTTCAGAACAATGGGTAAACAAGCACTGAATGTGTGCAAGCACGCAGTCGATTCTATTTGAGCAAGCAAAAACGCAAGCCCAGACAGCATTTCAGTCGTTCCTTTGATATCTTCCAGGGCTTTGAGCAGCTGCAGGTGGGCAGTGGCATCAAAGTGAAGCTTCAAAGACCTGACCTGTATTAGATCTATCTATCACATTGGTTAGTGCCCATCACTGCCAGGTGATAGTTGTATAGTGTGGGGACCTTCTTTCAGTTTTTCCCCTGGGAGTGGATGGAACTTGACGCCACTTGAAGCGCATGTCTGCTCGTGCCCAATGAAAGACAGCAAAAGGTAAATCTCGGATGGTAATTGCTCTTTGCATAACTGTAGTTCCAGGTTTCCAGAATCATACCCATTTACTGTTCTGGTTCAGTCAGTGTCCCAGAGCTTAGTTTGATTGGCTCGGCTGCAGATTTGAATGGTCAACGCACATGACAACTTTAAGGGTGCTTCCCGTTCAAATCTGCCGCCGAGCCATTCAAATGAAGCCATGGGAAAATGAACGGGAAGCATGGGGGTGACAGTGACATTATGGCTGTGACATTAATAAAAGGATTAACCCGGCCACACATGACACCTGCAGGCTGCAGATGACATCCCTGGTCGAATCCCCAGGCGTGCATAGACCGGCAACTGGCCTGTCAGACATTTTCACAGATATAAAGACGTTTGTTTGTGAAATCTTCAATTTCTCCCTAATTCTATCTGTATCTCCCTGCAGCCCATGCGTCACCTCTACACCCATAGGTGAAGGGTAAATCCTTGTATATCTGCTTGTATATGAAAATTCAATAGGGTCTTTAATTCATGAATTGAGTGTAAGAGCCATGTTGTCGACTATAGCACTTTGCTTTGATTCACATTATGACCTCTTCTTCTCTGAATTGGTTTTGATATGTTGAGCCCAATTATCTTGTAATGTATTCTGTACAATGGCTTATACAGTATGTGAGCTTTTTATCATAATTAATTTCTCCCCAACTAATCCCTGGGTAAAAAAAAATAAAAGAAAAGAAGCTTCAAATGCTTTGTTCTCCCATTCAAAACACAACACTGCCGTTGGAACAATAAGAATGGGCTTAAACAGTGCTGGAAGTTTTCTTCTTCTTCTTTATTTTTTTGTGCAGGAAAAGCACTAAATATACACAAGCTCAGGCGGCAATTATTTTAGCGTTTAAAAAGGTTAGTTCTTTGCTGCAAGCTGTGAAGTCAAGATTTTCTATAGTAAGCACAGTTTAATAGCCACAGGTGGAGTGAAGCTGTCAGATTTGGATGAAAGGATCGGTGCAATAATTGGAAGAGACTGCATTTCCAGGTGCTCATTAGTAGACATGGCCTAAAAATATCACAAACAATCTTAAAAAAAAAAAGCATTTCAAATATCCTGTACATGAACAATTCATGAACCTCAATATTTCTCTGCACAAACTACGGTATGTAGACCAGGAGTCAGGGCATACTATGCTGTGTGTAAGCAGTGTTTCCCAAACTCACGCCGTTCTGAAGAACTGTCTGCTACTTATACCCGATACTGCACAATAGTATGTAAATGGAGCATTTATATAGCGCCTTTATCCAAGGCGCTTTACATACAGTAGATGGCCTGGGTTCTAACCAGCAACCTTGCAGTTGCCATCCAGTCACTCTACCCCTGAGCCACCGCCGCCCCCATGTAAAACAAAATAATTTCTCTCTGTGCATTTCATTCCCAAAATGTGGTTTTGGTATCATTATGAACCATCCAAATAGTTGTGGCACTGTGCACACAACAGACACGGATGTCACACCCTGTCTAGTGTCTTCACCGGTGGACTGCTTAGCTTGTAACACTCAGTCTAGTCGTATGGCGTTCAGCCGTTCATGCAGTTCACGGTGGATTGCTGCTTATAACACACTGCCTGGTAGGCCTATTATTGTGTTCCCTGGTTCATGATGGATTGCAACAGTGGTTCTCTCAAACGTTTTAATTTCAAACACCCCCATAACTCTGAGGGTGTACAAAAAGCACTGGTTCAAATTTGCACCGTCAAGAGTTACAGACCTGTGAAGGTCCTTTTGGAACCCCAACCCTGCAGAGAGTCCCTGGAACCCCAGTTTGGGAACCACTGATTTATGATTTATCACACACGGACCGCGGTGCGCTGCACGGAACATGTAATGAATATATATAAACAACTCAAAATTCAGAACATGAAAAGTACTGTGTGTGTGTGTGGGTGCCGTGCATGTCTGCATTTCATGCTCAATGCGTCATGAGCAGCAATGTACAATCATGTCGTAGTGTGCCTTGCAAATGTAGGAATGGTATTTCTGCTATTTATGCCTGGTTTTACTGTCTCTATAGGGCACAGCACCTGCGTACAGTATAATTGTAGTCATTCATTTTCTGTCCTTGTTGGACAAGAGTTCCACCATCGGCGAGTACAATAGTCTGTTAGCATCGGAGCACCGCAGTCCAAACCAAGCATCTGTAAAGGTTATTATCTATAGTTTGTGGTTTTCATCCTGATGAAAAATGTGTTTTATTTTGTCGAGTGCTCTTCTCCCTATTCTCTCTAGGTACTTAATGGCAATGATTAATCTTTGAAGGCACACAGTGGGAGCAATAATGCATAATTTCTTGTTCTACTGATTTCCCTCCCGTGTGCACTGTATGAACTGATGTCGACCCCACTTTGAACGTGACGTGAGTGATTTGCAAGAGAGTGCTCAACGCACGAAATGAGGAAATCAGTTACGCTCTCATTTTGAAAAAGTTATTGTCAAACTTGTGTGCATTGTATGAAGAAACACCGCCACCCCACCCCACATCACATCATGGCCCCTTTCCCACCGGTTAAAGTTGTGTTTTTTTCCCCCCTAAAACATGATCATCAGGTACTATGATTATGCTAGGAGGAATATTTTGTTCAAAAAAAGTGTACAGAAAGTGTTAAAATTATGTTTTATGTGGCCACACCCATCAGTTCATTAAGTATACCTGAATTTAAGCCTCGCCCACAGCTGTGGTTGTTGTATGATAATGTGGGAGGGGTTGAGGGAGGGGTTAGGGTTAAGATGTCACTAAAATTGTTATTTTGATTGGGCCTTTTGACTCAAACAGAGTAATGTTAACTCCATAGACACAAGCAAAACAGAAAAAAAAGTACAAAAATCACTCTAAAGCACTCTATTTTTAAAGTGGTTAATCAATTTCCTTCTCAGTTTCCAAATTAATCGACAAAGTTATCAAGAGCATAATCACTAAAGAAAATAATTGATCAGTGGTTTTCAACCAGTGGTCCGGGCACCACCAGTGGTCCTTGAGGGGGTTCCAGGTGGTCCCCAGCTAAATGATGCAGAGTTGATAACCAAATGGACCCTTATAGATCTTTAACTCTTGAGAGCGTAAAATGATTCATTTTACGCTCTCAAGAGTTACATTATTGTTAAACATCTGCATTACTTAATTTACATGTTTTATTAGAGGATGTAAAATACATGTTATTTTGATCAATGTTTGCTTGTTATCTCAGGATGGTGGTCACTGGGTCAAAAATCAGTCGGGATGGTGGTCCCTGGGTCAAAAATCAGTCAGAAATCAGTCGCGATGGTGGTCCCTGGGTCAAAATCAGTTGAAAACCACTGGCTTAGATAGTTCCCTTAGTTTAGATTTCAGCTATGCTGAACAAATGGAAAGCTACATAATTTTGTCATGGTCTCCTCTGCCTCATTCAGCCCACCTTCACCATCAGCTCCTGTATCATGTTCTCCACCCCATGGACATTTTATTCCTGGATATTTATTCCCCTACGCTCTGACTCTCTCTCATTTCTCTCTCTGTCTCTACATCGGCCACTTCTGTTCATTGGAGCGATGTATCAATGCGGCCACATTATTGTTCAGAGAAAGCTGTGCCTCCTGTACTGCATGGCAGTATCATGTCATCTATTGTCATCTATCATGTCATCTCCGTTTCCAATCACCATAAAGTGGTTTGGTTTGCTAAAAATGCCAGACATGTATAGTTATGTTATCGATAAAGGATAGGCCTACTTGATTACAATAAAAATGAGTTTTTTTTTCTCCAGTTGTCACACATTATTTATTGTACTTAACTTTTTTAGATATGACAGCATAAAACTGCAACACAGGTCTTCAGCTTGAGTCAGACGGGTGATGTTGCAATCATGTCAACGCAATATTCAGTCAGCTACTGGCTCGCTCCTCTTGTCTACAACTCTTTTCTTTTCTTTTCACTTCAGTTTTTGTTGCTTTTCCAATATTCAAGAGAAAAAAAACACACAAGAAAAAAAAAAGTGGGGTTTCATATACCTAAATACCATATTTTACTTACAGTAGATAATAGTAATTAAACAGAAAAACGTATTGCTACAGAAGCCACCACCCCACGACAAGGGATGGACCGTGTGGTGGTGTGATGGGGATATTTATAATGGCATTGAACTGGCCTTATTGCGAACTCAGTGGGCCCTTACTATAGTCCGGCAGACGAGCTGTACGGGTGAGAAATTTGGTATGTAGTCTTTTTTATTGGCCTAAAATATTGTCTATATACATACCTTCATGAATCCACTTGCTGACCGGCTGTCGGTATGTCGAGCAATGTTTTTATAGGGGTTTCTTGTGACCCTCCCATTACATTAAAATCCTATGGCAGGCAAAAATGTCAAACTTTCCTTTTGCTTTAAGTAGCATGTGACATGTCAAACTAGGGTTTTTTCACGATTGTGAATCCATTCCATGCATACGTTTTGCACAAAAAACAGCCGTAGCTACTTGCCCAAAATATGCTGACCTCATCACATTTGTGATGACATCATCACATTTGTCATGACTTCTTAAATTACAGTCTAGGGACTTCAAATACACTGCGTTCGCTTCACGCGTTTGCACGTCTTATTGTTCATCCTAATTTAGTTATGGTCCACTTCATTTTGGTCCTTGTTTTGTTTTTACTTGCGCGAGCGGAGCGAGCGCAAGTATTGTTTTCATCCGTTTTTCGCTTCTCGAACCTCGATTGGTTGGATGAGTTGATGATGTAATGTGGTGTAATTGAGATATTAATCGTTAATGGTTATATGACGTTTAACACCAAACAAAGAGTTATATATAGTATGAAGGCCAGGGCTTGATTGGAATCAAGAATGTTTTTAAAGGTAATAACGATTAATTACTAGAGCTATGTGACAAGTATTGTTTTCAGTAGTTTTTTCATGTGCTTCGCTTCTCAAACCTCGATTGGTTGGATGAGTTGATGATGTAATGGTGGTGTAATTGAGATATTAATCGTTATTGGTTGAGAGTGCCCCTTTATAAATCAAACTCATGGAATTCCCTTTAAAAAACATTCTTGGTTCCAATCATGTCTTGACCTCCATACTATATATAACTCTTTGTTTGGTGTTAAACGAAAGGACTTCAACCTTTTTAATGGTATTTACATAATACATATGCAGTATGGTATATATGATGACGACAACAAGATACGTCACAAGATCTTATAATCAAGTTTAAACAGTGTGGTAGGGTAATTGTAGTCGAGTAGTCAGCAATCATGATCATCAGGTAGTATTAGTAATACATATACTGATTTCAATTGGTTAAGAGTGCCCTATGTAATGATGTGTACTATGGTAGATCTATTATATTAATATGATACTGTATATGACGTAAGATAGCAAGGTAAAAAAGGAGATAAATTACGTGAGTACCTGCACTCTGCTAGCTCGCTCTGCTCGTGCACAAGTAGGCCATGGCCTACTTGTGTGCAATGCGCAAGTTGGCACTCGATTTTCGAGTGCAGTTCTAGTTGTGTCCTGTTTATTCCCTTTCAGACAAAGAGGTTAGCCAGCTGGTGTTGTTGCTACCAACCACATTACAGTTTTAGGAACAAAAAGGTGACTTGTCCTCGTTCACCACATTAACAACCAGGCCTCAGGCTTCCTTAATAGTAGCCACTGTATGCATTACACAACACTACCCTGCATTGATTATTTTTTGGTTCTTCAATATAAAAGGCTTTTGTACAATACAGTACTTGGCATCCAAATATCGTAAACAACAACTCTCTGTTCATGTTCCATGGAAAAAAAGACAAATATCTGAGCCACCTGTTCTTCTGATTTGCAAAGTTAGGGATTGAAATGTACTTCCTATGAACGTCCTCTTAATGGAGTCTTCAGAAAAATATATGTAACTGAGTAACTGAGCAGCAATATATGCTTTTCAATGTTTTATCTATAATAAGTTCATGTACAAAATAAATAATTTGTTATAAATATAAATAATACATTATGACCGCAAAAGACTGAAGCTAATTTGCTTATTATGCCTGCAGCCAACCCTTACCTACCAAACACAATATAATGTATATACATGACGAACAAAGAAAATTATAATAATATAAGTCTTTGTAAAGAAAACAGCTGTGGCTGACTAGCATTAAAGGGGCACAACAAGGGTTCATTTATTAGTTTGAAATGATATTAATTAAAAGATGAGTGTTAAAAAAGAATCATGTATTGCTTTCATTGTCCTTCTGCAATGTGTCCACTTGTCTGACCTACCTCTACTGAAATGATTGCTCAAATAATCCACGGTCATTGACCCCTGAAGACCCGTCAGTGCTTATTATGTCGCCATTGCTGTGATTCATTCATACCAGAGACAGTTACACAGGCTGCCTCTTGACCTCTAATTGACTGTCAAAGGGAAAGCTTTGCTACCAATAAAATGCTCTCTGCAGATGCATTTGCTTAATGGCTTCATTAGTCATGCTGGCAAAAAAAACAAAAAAACAAACAAACACATATTTTCACGATAATTACTTTCCACATTATACCCTTTGTGGATATGAACAGTATTAAGGTTGTGGAAGTACTTAGCTACCTGCTCTGTGTTGAATTACTACTAGGGGTGTAATGATACATTTTTAACAGCGATATGATACATATCACGATACATGGTTGACAGTGCATACTCGCTGATATAGCAGATTAATATCCTAATATCCAACCATAAAAAAATGAATTGTGTTGCCATTAGTACAGCCCATAGGATTAATAAGGCATACTATGGACCATTTATGGATGGGTGAATCCCATGCTATAGTTTCTATTAAAACTAGCAATGATTATCATTTGCAGTGGTGGATAGAAGAGTGATTACTATCATCATTCTTCTGAGAAACAATAAGCAATATGCAGCACTCTAGTAAAATTACATATTGCTACAGTATATTCATTTTAAAGTACAAATAAACAAACAAACAAACAAACAAACAAACAAATAAATAAATACAATAAATTCATCACCACAAGACACCATTTCAGGTTGAGCTTTTCTTCAGCATGAAAATACTTGATGTTATTTTTTGTCTCTGAGAAACATTGCTCTGTGCAATCTGTCTGTCTGGGCCAGTCTATCTGGGCTTAGCCACAAAACTTCACTTCGCTTCGCTTTTTGATGTAAGGGGAATGTAAGTTGATGCCGAGCAGGATTCAGCTTTCACAGCTTAATCCTTCTCCAAATACTGCAACTGCAACGGACAAACAGAAAAATCACCAATGGACTTCAAACGGCGTCACTTAGTGTTTTATCCACTGTTCTCAAGAATCAGTTAAATGAAAATGTGAAACTTTCTTTAATGTCATTTAATCCGGTAACTACAAATATGTTTTTTTGTTGTTGTTTTTGGGGCTTTTACTCACATGTTACAGTATGAATCCGGTGTGTGCACACCACGCACACGCTTATTACTCACAGTACATCTAAACAGCAGAACAATCTGTTTGTTCAACTAGATTTTCTTAGTTACAATGTTGTTAGTTTTTGTCACATTTTATGTGACTAATGTCATAGGATTTTAGTCGACAAAATCTACAGTTGATTTAGTCGACTAAAATGACTGTTTTACACTTAGTCGATCTAGTCGATCTACAAGCTACAAGCTCACAAGTCGATCTACGATCTACAAGCTCACAAGCTGTGAGATCGACTATTTTCAGCATGCAGACCAAGTGTAAAATGACTTATACTGGATCTCTTGTCCACTAGTCCCTTCCTAACACTTTTGTCTAGTTTTTATCTGTCGACGAATTTGTCAATATATTCTTAGTTGTCTTAGTTTTAGTCATCGTAGCTTAGTTTTTCATTTAGTTTCCATTTAGTTTTCGTCAGTGAAAAAAGGTAGTCGACGAAAAAAAATGTTGTCTTAGTTTTAGTCAACGAGAGCAACACTGCTTAGTTATGAATGTCATGTGGAGTTTTGTGGATGCATAAAGGGACCCTCAACTATCACTATTATGTGTGCATGTTTACAATTTCAAGAATGTTCAAATGCTATACTGTAAGTTGCGACAACAAACAACCTCCTGTGTTTACGATTCTTTGTTTTTTCGCTCTGCTGCTATTCTCACTTTCTTCTCTCTCTCCCATTTTAGTTTATCATGTGGGTTTCATCTCAACTGTTGGCACATTGTAAAAGATTAACATCTGTCACTGGATCCTAATGTCTGGGTTTTGGCACCCAGAGGAGCAGAACGGGAAACAAATGAATATCACGTTTGGAAATGACAGCTCTCTTGCTGCAGGTTCGTACTTTCTTGTGTGGAGGAGATAGCATGTGTTGTTTTACAGTCAACCGACTAATGTTTTAATATCACACAGTCACCCATTTTAGGCCGATAAATATATCTCTCAGTCTCTCCTCCGATCTAGGGGGTGTTTCGAATGCACAGCCACAGAGCTGGCAGACACACATGTGCCCATGTTTGACGTTATCGCCCATGCTTTCAATTGATTATGTAGGCAATGGCCATATCTTACAGTAAGTGAGAAATCAGATTTGAGCATCTTGTCGTATGGCTTAATAACAATTAATAATGACTTAAAGTGTAGTGAGTATTTATAAGGCCAGTAGACCCACTACTATGAGTGATTACACACACGCATGTTCAGTTCACCAAATTATTTCCATTGAACCTTCCCATGGTAAATTTGAACATGCACTATACTTTGCTTTGGCTTTACGTTGGTTTCAATTCCTAACCGGAAGCCTCAGGCAATGTAGTGTACAGACCATGTAGACCATGTCAACTTAAATCTAATTATGTCTAAGTAGTAAGTACATGGTGACTGATACTGTATTTAGTGTGCTGTGTGGGATTCTGTGCTTATGCAACTGGAAGGTCACTTGGTGTGGCTGAAGGCGCACATGCCTTGAAACAATGCAATGTATCAGGGGTTTTGCAGAAACGTACAAACACCAACATTTATTCTCTGGCAATTGGGTTGTTAGTCCAGTACTGTCACAACTGTTTCCGAGGTTGCAAGGACAATTTATGCAAGAGCACACTTTCAATCTCCAGGTTACCGGATCAAATCCATGCAGTAATTCCCAATAATTATTTATTACACTCACACAATATTTGCAGATTGCCACAGCATACAAAAAAAGCACAGGCTTATCTCTTGCAGTCGCAGTTGAACATGTAGGCCTACTTTTTTTTTTTTTTTTTACTAAATAAACAACAGCGGCAGCCTTATACTAACTCCCACCACCAGACATTCAGCCAGTCAACTAAGCTGGCTCAATATGTGGCCAGACATGTGAAAAGTGTGAAAACAGTGTTTGTGCCAAGAAGGACCCTTTCTGGTTAAACGTACTTCCTGCAGTCCTGGCACAAGTATTCATTATGAAGCACTATTAATTCATGGTATACTAAGCTTGCCATAGAGGTATTGTGTCCGTGCGTGCGTGCATGCATGCGTGTGTGCGTGCGTGCATAGAGAGAGTGCTCCCTTTGTCACCTCTTCCATAACTTTTCTCTGTATGATACAATGTTCTTTGAAAGATGGTGATCACTCTTTGGTCAGTGTTTCCTTTAATCTTCCTTTATTTTTGTACGGTAACATCTTCAAAAGTGTTTGAAGTCACTGCCAGAATTGCCTCACTTACTTTCATGTGTACGATCAGATACTTGTGGTGGTTTATCAAGTTGGTTATCGGAAGGAAGGGCAAAAAAAAAGAATATGGCCGTCCTCAAACGACCTCTGAAAGTTTGTTATGTGGTGTCTCAATGTTTGTACCTGACAATGACCTCTGTATAGGTCGACACATGGTACTCCAATCTAATAACGTTTTTTTTACGTGTCCTCAAACAACCCCCATGATATCAACTGCAACTGAACTATAAACGGATGTGCATACCTCTTGTCCTTAGCTATAGTCATACTGTAGTTTTACATCCCCAAAACCTTTCCATGCCACACACTCTCAAATAGCTATAGGCCTAGCTTCTGGCTGTGGCCTCCCTATTAAGAAATGGCTTAGGATAACATATGCCAATAGCAAAAATAGGCCATCTACGAGCTTGTGTGGCTCCAAAATAGAGAGCGAGAGAGAGAGAGAGAGAGGGAGAGAGAGGTTCCGTCGGTGCCATGCTGGAATGATTCGATACTGACTGAGCCACTCTTTGTTTGCTTTGGTAATCTTAGAGATCGCTTCCTGCTCGGGGCTGTCTGTGTTTTCCGATGACCTACCCTTTGACTCCTCGCTGTCACTCTTGGAGAAGCTTTTTTCTTATCAGCGACATTTCAGGTGGCTGACTTTTAATACGTCTTTAATAACCGACTTTCCTGCTTCCCCATCAGCAACCCGCTTTTCGCTTCGTCCTCCTATGCGGTTTGGTTCTGCACAGTAAAAATGATAGTGTCAATTTAGCTCCTGTTGACCCTCATGGTTCCATGTCAAACGGAACTGTATTGGTCCATGTTAATTTAACTGAGTGTACAAATGGAGTCAAATTAACACCCTGGATTTCGCTGTGCGTCTTAACAGCAGCTGCTACCAAAGTTCAGGTGGGGATAATAGAGGTTGCTTTTTGTCGCTTGTGTTTAAAGTGTTTAATGTTTACTTGCCATGACGGAAAGAACCAAGCACATACAGTATAGTTCTACAGTATATCAAAGGCTGAAATGTAGGACAAGAGCGGGCATACACTATAAGGCCTTTTCACACAGGAAGCGACTGACTGACGCAAGCCGGCACGGTCCTGTGAAATCGGCGCGTGCTCGCTTCACGAACCCGCCTACGGGCGTCTAGAGCTGGATTGCGGTCAGCTTTTTTTTCCTCCACACTACAGCTGGGGCCCGCGACCTAATCGTGTGCATAGTAGTAGACTAGACACGTAGCTGATCCAAGCGAGAACTAACGGCCTGAAGAGAGAGAGGAAGAAGTGGGCAAGACGGCATGGGGAGTTAAATTAGGACAAATGTGGCCTTCCAACAGAGCAACACTGATCTAATAGTCTGTCTGTGTTGTGTGCCAGCCTAGTGATTTCTCTATCAGGGGAGTGTCTGGGTCTCCCGTTACAGTGCCATCCAGACTGGCTTCCTCATAGCTGTCCTCTCTCTCCCTCCTGCTCTCTACAGTCTAATCAGAACAAATTTCTAATCCAATCAGGGTCTCTCAACCCCTTAACGAGGCTTCTGGGGAAATTAGTGGCTTTGTCAACAGAGATGTGTCATCATGGCTGTCCAGTTATTAGATGCACGTACGGCACCGTCATGCGGCGAAGTATAATCTGTCTCTCTGGTGAGACACTGAGACAGAACTCGCATAGACAGTGCAGGTTCGCGAAAATATACAAGATTTGATCCGGATCGTGAGTTAGGAGTATGATGAGTTAATATGTAGGCTATAACCACGCAGCCCAGGGCGTACTCTGTGACGGAGGTAGACACCCAACCTGGGAGGTCCTTTATAGAGTCTATAAATGCATGTATTTGCCCTAGGTCAGGCTTTCCCAAACTGTGACGCGTGTACCACAACGGGTGCACAAACAAACTCTAGGGAGTGCGCGACATGAAAATGGTAATGGCAGTATTATGATGTTATTTAACAAAACGGCAACATGGGGTGTCCTATCTAAAGTAATCGTTTTTCATCTGGAGAAAGATGCTCATTGCTCATGGGTGTAATGTTAACAATAGAGTCATAAAAATCCTGCATGCATGCGCGACCCAGATGCCTGAATAACAGGAGATCAGGCCTGGTATCAGTGGAGGAAGAAGTACTCACATTTCTTACTTAAGTAAAAGTACCAATACTTCAATGTAGAAATACTCTGGGGCGGCGGTGGCTCAGGGGTAGAGTGCCTGGATGGTAACCGCAAGGTTGCCGGTTCGAACCCAGGCTCCCGCAGAGTCAGTGTTGATGTGTCCTTGAGCAAGACACTTAACCCCTAATTGCTCCTGATGTGCTAGTAGGTGCCTTGCATGGTTTCCGCTGCCATCAGTGTGTGAATGTAATGCACAATCTATGTAAAGCGCTACATAAATGCACCATTTACCATTTACCATTTTGCAAGTAAAAGTCCAGAATTCAAAATGTACTTAAGTAAAAGTACAAAAGTACTGGCTTCAAATTGTACTTCAAGTATCAAAAGTATAAGTACTAATTTTGCAGAATGTCCCA
>OOFJ01141490.1:0-13607 GCA_900323375.1 Benthosema glaciale
TCCAAGCCCTATGCTGTGTCAGCAAAGATTGATCCCAACCTCAGACTGTTTGAGATAACAATAAAGTAGGCTACAACCTTGAACCTTGAACCTTGATGGGCCACTTATATGCTTGATAACATGGGCTCGACAAACCCACATTATGTTTATTGATACTGGGTCTCAATTTATTTATTACAGGTGTTTATAGCGCTAGGAGAGAAATTCATAAAAGCATACAGCGTGGTGAAAGTGGTTTCCGATATATTAACAAATTAACAGTCACATATGGGGGAAAACCTTTCACTAACACGAGTTGGAAAGATAATTATCTTGAAGACGTTAATGGGTGAGATAATAGCCTATCCTTGAGCTTCAAGATCAGAGTTAAAAGACCATCACATTTAAGCTGGTTCCAGCAGTGTTGTAGTGCTACCTTTAGAAGTGGGGCGGGGAGGGGGCGCCCCATAAGAATGTGCACACTGACACACATGCACGCGCATTTGTATACACAATACACACATGCAGACGTGTATAGCCTATTTAGAAACAGGATTTACAATGCTTGATCGTATCCATAAATGTCAAAAAACGTATTTTTGGCAAAAAAAAAGAAAATAATAACTACATCCAGAGTGCTCCTATGATGAATGTGTGGTGTCATTCATCCATCTCGAAAGTGAAAAAATAGTCTATGAAGAGGTTAAAAAGTATCTTGCCACTAAATAACTAATGTATGAATTCCATGGCTTCAGAACATCCTACTCTACTGACACATGCCTCCTCTATTTGAGCAACCACATCAAACACCAGGTGGATGCTGGCAAATACTGTGGCATGGTCGTGTTGCACCTCCAAAAAGCTTTCGACACCGTGGCGTGAACCACTCCATACCGGTTAATAAGCTGAAAGCAATTGGTTTTGATAGCACATTTATGAGCTGGATGCCATCCTACCTGGAGGGGAGAGAACAGAAGGTGGATGTGAACGGATCACCCCCCCCAGTGAGCTGTGGCAGTGGCATGCTTCCACAAGGAAGCATACTGAAATCAGCTTGTGACTGCAACTTGTTCCTGTTCGCAGATGACTCAGCGCACTGCTTGTAATCTCAGCAAGGCAGATGGCTTCTTGTTTAGAGTGGGTGACAATATTATCACATGAAAAGATGAAATGACCTACCTAGGTCATAATAAAATAAAATGGCCACCAACATAATGAAAAAAGTCAACCAAAGAACAAGATTCCTATACGGATCTCCTCACTGGTCAACCTCACACCTTGAAGACCCTAACAGGACCCATCCTGTACAAGGTTTATTTGACTATTCATGCACCTCTTGGTACCAAAGCACCTCAAAGGCCCTCGAAACAAGGCTCCAGACTTCCCAAAACAAACTGGTCAGGCTACTACTGGGCCTTACTCCCCAAACTCCCCTCACCCCTGCCCATTTTGACAGGCTGGAATGGGTCTGGTCTGCAAGATTCACTACACCACCAATACAAGTTACCCATGTACCTGTCTAAATACTTCCTTAATGTGATGGTGAAGAAAGAAGTCGACACCCACAACACCAGAGGTTCAACGATCCATGTGCAACTCAGATTTGGCTCAAACAAGGGACTATAGTTTCGCTCCAATACCACCGGAATGTGGAACACCCTACCAACAGCCATTAAGGAGTCAATCTCTTTATTCCTTCAAAACCACTCTCAAAGGGCACCTACGAACAGCTGCAATTCGAAACTGGCCCCCTGTAAATAAAGTCTGAGTCCCCCCACCCCCTTTTCCCATTGCTGTATATGCTTTTCCCTTTTTACTTTCTTTATATGATTTCCTGTTTTTTGTTATATAAGTGTATATTTGTACATCTCTAACTGTTCTGATGAATTGAAAATGGTGGACCCTGTTGTAAACAAGTGTACTGTGATGCTTTATCATGGTGTCGTCCACAGACTGTTTTTGTATTGACATTTTCTGAAATGTACCCATTCTGCATACTGTTATCAATCAATCAATCAATCAATCAATCAATCAATCAATCAATCAATCAATCAACTCTCAGGGGTCGTTTATGTACCGCATTTCGTATTTTTTGAGAAGTCAATACAAATTGACTGAGGGTTAAACAGGGTTAAGAACAGGGTTGTAGATGTAGCCCTACCAGTAGATGGTGTACCGTGGTCCTGCATTTGGTGGTCCGTGGTTGGGATCACCTGCGATGAGTTGGCCATTGCACTTCCCCTGCACACTGTCAAAGTTTGATGCGTTATTTGGGTGTAAAAAAACTAGTTTTAACCCATTAGGAGCAATCCGGATTGGGAGCACCACCAGATTCTCAAAGTAGCCTAGGACGTTGATGTATGGTTACCAAATAACTTTTCTGTTAAGAGGTTCAACAGAAAAGTAATTTTCTAGTTATTTTCTAGTTGGCAAATAATTGTGAAGTAGGCTTGCTCACATTCATCATCAATTCCAGGATATATTGTGGCAAGTTTAGATTTGCAGTAATGAAGTCTATGACATTTTTTTGAATTGAAGGACTAGTCTAGTCTAGTACAGAATGTTGATGTATTAACCCGATCGACAGCCCCATCCCAAAATTCATCAGAAAAGGTCTCATCCAGTTGGTTCTTCCATTTGTTCCTATTCCTGACGAATAAGAGAATGGTAAGTAATTAGGATCAATGTATCAGATTTTCCTATTTTATAGAACTGTCTTTAAATATAAAGTGGGAATGTAATTGTGACCACCCGATGATTGCCTAAACTGTGTACAATATGGAGTAATTGATGGAGGGTTATGTATGTATGACAGCATTTCAATTACATTATTACTTTTCCTAAAAGATTCTTACCTTCTGGTGAAAGTGTGAGCCCAAGGATGAGTATGAGGATGAGATGCATTGTGTTGGACAGAGAGGTCCAAATGACACCCTGAACAGGAAAGTGATAGCTTTTAATATGCCTGTGAAGTATTGTGTCTGTGAAGGGGGTGTGACACAGAGCCTTAGAGTATAGTTACGCAAACTCTGTTGGGGCCAGTGCCAGTCCAATGGCGGCTCTTCTACATAGACTTCTATTGAGAATAGGGTAAAAATAGGGACAACCAGAAGTTACAGAATGCATTTGAGTCACGCGAGTACATGAACCACGTGACCAGGCTGTTTTTCTTCCGCCTCAATTTCGCAACTCTTCTACTAGATGGCTCTGGTGTGACAGTATCAAAGTGCATTTGAGATGATGTGATAAAACAATTAAAATATGACATAGATAAAACTGTACCGGGATAGTTGCAGAATAAATGTACTGTTGTAACCAACTCACTGGTATAGAAATATGGACTTTTGTCATTCATCACATGCAGCAGGTTAATGAGTAATATAATTACGACGCAGCTCTTCTGAGAAATCACACGTGTCGATACTCTTTGGGTGAAATAAGGAAGACATTGCTGTACTTTATAGATAATAAGGAAGCGGTTACTTACTGTACTGATGAATAATAAACTATCTGCAGAGATATATGGCTCTAAAGAGGAGGGAGAGGGAGGGGTGTGATTATGGCTAAAGTGAGATTATTTCTCTATTGCCGGGACGCCTCCACGGACGGCTATGTCTCTCATGGTGGTTGCTTATAGCCCCCACAAACCCAATTGACTGACTTCTATGTAAACCAAACTTTATCAAACAAAATAGCCAAGCAGTCCCCTATAGTCCCCCCAGTCACAATCGACGAGAGCAATCGCTGCTCTATTGTAATAACCTTGATGAAGTCGACAAGCCTGTTGTTTTCCCTCTTAAAGGAGTGTGTGGAAATAATCAAAAGTCCCGCCATTCTGTCTGATAAAATCCTTAATATGGTGAAACACATCTTGATGACATCAAGATGTGTTTCACCATGTTAACGATTTTTTTCAGATCTCCATTTCTAGGAAACACAGAATGGGGGGACTTTTTTATTATTTCCACACAACTTTAAGGTATATTAATGACAAGTAGTTCCGGTCATTTTGTGGGGGAACTGTCTGGGGCCATGCATTAAAAGTAAATGAATCCACAAAACTAGCATCAGATTCATTTGTATTGTTGGCCTAGTTCTAAAATATTAGCGCAACTTTCGTTCAAGTTCAACATTGACCCCTCTATCACATGGAAGTATGTTTTGGGCTGTAGTGGTACGGACACAAAAAACATAGTTCCGTGTTTCAGTTGAAAACAGTTGATTGAATTGAATTGTAGGTGACGACACAAATTCTGATTGGCCGGAATGAGATGATGTATGATGATGTACAATGATAAGAGCGGCCCTCACTTCACACGGGTGTGATTTTTGAGTTTGTTTTTCAACGATGCCGATTTACGAAAACGCCATAGACAATAAAGACAAATCGAATGTTTGTTTTGAGGCAAAAAAACAAACATTAGCACCCGTTGCTTAAACAAACATTATGTTGAAACAAACATTATGTCTTGACACGGGTGTGATTTCTTTCAACCACAACCACATGAGACACGACATCAGTTGACTGAGTTTGGGAACAGATGTCATGACATAAAACACTGTCAAAGGCATCAAGAGCATGGACCAGGCCGTGGACCAGGCCCAATAGTATCAATAGTCAATAGTATCAATAGTATCACCCGGCCTCGTCACCGAGCACGACCATGGACTGTTATCAGACTACTACAATACTCTTATTATTATATAATATCTGACAACATTTCTACACCATATTTATCATCCCACACTATTACATTCCTCATTACTGTTATTTCTATACTACTTGTATTTGCCTGTATCTCCTTCCCTGTCTATCTTTCTCTCTACTTCCTTCTAAACCCCTCCCCCCCCTTTTCTCCCCCGGCACGGTCGAGGCAGAGGCCGCCCACCCTAGAGTCGGGTTCTCCTGACGTTTCTTCCTAAGGTGGAGTTTTTCGTTACCGCTGTTGCAATATTGCTTGCTCTGGGTGGATCTTTGTCGGTTTTCTTCTCTATATGTAAAGTGTCTTGAGACAACTTGTTGTGATTTGACACTTAAATAAAATTGAATTGAATTGAAGAACTGCCAGCCAGCAAACTGGTGCTCTGGGAACCAACACCTTAACATACGTGGATGTACTCGAGATCGATGCAGGAGCTCAAAGTACCAACGAACTGGCCAGATGTATGGAGAACCGGGATGACTGAAAGCGACGATGGAGGGCTCGTCTGAGGACGACCTAGAGAGAGAGAGAGAGTATCAACTATTATTGATGGTGAAGAAAGGGAACTTGGAAAGACCCTGTTTTGACAAGTTCACAAATCATCCAGCAGAAAGAGAACTGAGAAAAAATAAATAAGGAACTGATAGCTCAGCCATTACATGTGTGTGTGCCATATGGAACTGAATAGAGCTCTCTCATCATTATTCTGTTGTAAGTATTTGTCTCATCAGCAAGATCTGTACAGTTATGGTGAAGAAAGAACTTGGAAAGACACTTGCGGACAAACCACACGTTTCACTAGACATTCTCAGCAGACTATTTCTGAGAAAAATAAATAAAATAAGGAAGTGAATGAAATTTCAACAGATGTGAAGATGTGCAATCATCAGAATGTTAATCATAAATGTGTTTTATTGTGTGATGTGCATTAGACTTTTTGGTAGCACTTTACATTAAGGTCATTGTAATTTTTTGCCACAATTATACAGCTGATATTGTCCCTTTTATTGTGGTGACTTTTGCAAAATGCACAAATATCACAATAAGAACAACACGTTCTCGAGCTGAGATGGCCCACCATACCTCAAAAGAAAGCTGAGGTTGTCGTCTTCAATTTAAAAAAAAAGAAAATGATTTTACCATCTTCCATTCTGCAGATATTGATTTGCACACCGCTGGGGGTGTGTTCTCTCCTCAGTGCCCCATAGCCTACCATAGATGGGTTTGGCGAAAGGGCCTTTCTGTGTGGAGTTTGCATGTTCTCCCTGTCTCCCCTAGGGTAGGTATACCCTCACAGAAAACATACAGTAATCCTGGTCTGGATAAGAAGCAATGCTCACTTATCATGCATTGAAGAAAGCATGAGCTCAATTCGGTTGGCAGAAGGAGAGTATATTCTCTTTGCATTTGAATTAGGAGTCTATAATGAGATGAAAATGCAGGGCAAAGTCCCATGGGGCACTTATGTTCTAACATTTCTTGAATTAACCCCCCGGGGAGGGGAGGGGAACTGGTCAGAATACTCTCCCCTGTCAGGTGAAAAAAGCAGCTTGGACGCATGCAGAAGGAAGCCCCCCAGGTTGGCAGAGGAATGTGTGCATATACGTGAATTTATAAGAAATATATTTGTCATATAGCTCACATCCACATTTAGCCTATGTTAATCATGTGGCGTAGGCCTATACAAATAAATCTTCATATACAGTATTTTAGAATATTTCCTTCTAGGGTGGGATGTCTGTATTCCTCTAAATCTATGTTAAAAAAGGCAAAATCGACATTAAAAAGGGTCAATTTTTTAAAGTCTCACTCTTGCCTTTTCCTGAAAGTTGGCAGCCCTGAGAGGATGTGTAGCACCCAGGATTACATATTAGATAATTGACACTGGGTGGAAAAAATGGGTTGCAAAATCATGGGATAAAGATTTAGGAGAAAAAAAAAGAAAGCATGTGTGTATGCCTTGACATTGTGACTTACCATTGCTGTGCCTTGGGCACAAACACCTAATACAAGGGGGCTTAGTGAATTGTTTCGAAAACACACACAATTGTTGCATGCTTTCTTTATTTATGCAGACTTCTTGGATTCTCTCCAACACATTCTCACAACCAAAGTGTCATTGGCTAAGGTTGTCTTGTCTTTACGTTCCGACCTGGGTGTGTTGTTGCATGTTTTTTACAAGATTCCTATTCCCTTGTCACGTTATCAAGTGACTCATCTTGTTTTGGTTTTTAGAGGCGTATTGATCCCTTGTGAATCCCCTAGGACTGATGTCCCTGCAGGGTTTGTTCTCTTCCTCCCTTTTACCAGGGGCAGCCTTAGGCATCTGGAGGCCCGTTTCAAGACCAAATATGAGGTGTTTTGACTGTTCAATATATCGTGTGCAGCCATTACTCTCAACAATTACGCAACAACAACACCTCTCCTCATCATGTCGTCCCTTCACAACAAAGTGTCTCTCCTTTACCTCCCAATGCCGCATGTTTTACCCTGGTTATTTTACCCAGGAAATAAGCGTAACTTATTTACGGGGGGTTGACTCACGTCTGACGCTTGACGGTCAGTAGGAGCTTGGAGACCCCCTGAGGGTTGAGGCCCGTTTCAATTGAAACTGGTGAAACATAGCTAAGGCCTCCTATGTCTTTTACTATTATTACTGTTGTTTTACCATGTGATTTAGATGCAGTCTCTGTCATATGTCCAAAACTGTTACTTTCCAGGATTCAAATAAAAATTAATAAATAGCAAAAGGGGGAAAAAAAGGGAAGGAAATGTTAACATCTCTATGAACAATATACCCACTTCGTGTTTTGTTCTTTGGAGGATGAACATTTCTGTACACGCAACAATTAGTTTGATTTGCAAATGCACCTAATATGCACCTAATATAAGCAACGTGTCGCAGTGTGACCTTGAACTTGTAGATCAGCTTTTTTTTAAGAAAATACCCCAAAATCAATATAGTTATAGTGTAGATTAGTTGGATTCACTGTTAAAGGTCCTTCCACACCAAACAGTCTTGTTCAGACTAGTCAAAGACTACTTTAAACTGTCAGATTGTTCAGCACAAACTCTTCTTTTTGAATTGTGAGAGGTGCTGGAGGAGGTTATTTTATTTCCAAAATAATTATTGAAAAATAAATTAAAACAGTAAATGAAAATCCACCACCCCCTCAAGTATTAAAATGGAGTTTGACGTTATAATGGGTTTGTATAGGAAGGGAGCAGGGCAGCTAAAATTCATATCAAATATCTACTGAATCAAGCAACATAAAAACTGGTGTTCACATAAGCCTGAGTAGACGACAAAATTATCCAAAGTTTTTATGAAAGTGAAATATCCCTTTAAGTCTGGGCTTTGTTTCTGTAGTATAGTTACTTATTTGGGCTTGCTTTCACAATTCTTCTTGAAAATAGCTGATGTAATTAGGCTCAAGTGGAGAAACTGGTTGCTTGTTTTCATAGACCTGGTCGTTCATTTCACACACAGAATCTGTCAAGGAGTTGATCGATTGGTATATAGGAATTGAGAGTTGAGATTGAGACACTTTCAGACGCTTTTAGACAATTGGTGCTGAGGCAGCACATTTTGGTGAAATATTGAACTTACAATTGTATCTACAGTATATATAATATATAGGTAATGAGGCTAGGATCTGACTTATACCGTGGCCTACATAAAGGCAGTTAAAAGTTAGGCATGTCAAGCCACAGTGGCCTTGATGCCAAAGCCACACCTCCCCTGCAGATTGTAGGCCTATTACTATTTTCTCCCCTGCCTCTTTCACCAAGGTTCTTTTTTTTAACACTAGTGTCTTTTGTTAGAAATCTGATACAAGGTTCCCCCAGACACCGGCGATATGTTACAGTCAGACCTCATAGGTCATAGCAGTAAATGAAACAAGAATTTATTAAAGAAATTCATTACCAGCTGCACTATTATTATTGGCGAAGGTTCACTATAACTGTCTGCTTCGCAGCTGGTATAAAGACCTTTACTGCATCAAAAGCAATCAGCACACTATACTACAGTACAGTATAACAACTAGTCAAAAATTGGCCAACATTCTCAATCAAAAGACAAACATTGTGAAAATAGCTGATCTACAAGTTGCGAGACAAACTAAATGTTAAGTGCCTCCTGTCTGTCAGGGTGTGGGTGAGCCTGGTCTACCCAGCCTTCTTTATGGCCTAGGCGGGCGGGCGCACAAGGAGCGACCGCTGGAGAATATTGGTTCACCGATCTGTCCGAAAAGGGGATGGGGAGCGGGATGGGGGGGGGATGTTGAGAACCAACCACCACCAGTCATACAGCAGTAGACTGCTGAAGTCACAGGCAGGTCTCATGACGTCCCAGATTCACAGTGGAGGGACACGGTTCCCATGTGGATCCTGAGATCGACATGATTAGATCTTTCCTATTAGGCCTATACCTCATCAAGACAGGAATTGAGGAAGCTAGGAGCAGAACAACAACAGGGCCCGGCTTGTTCTGGGAATAGTGCCATTAAGCCTGGCAGCGTACAGTATATGTGTGTGCATGGAGGCTGTGGACACAGCAGATCACATGCTGCCGGGCAGAAACCTAGTATCTAAAGTGTTTTGTTTTTTTCCGTAAATGTATGCCCTGCTTTGTCAAACTACAGTGTCACACAAAAGGACCAAAGATTGCTAATCTACAAGCTCACATTGTGAGCTTTGAGAATTGTGAAATTTGATGGAGTGGCGTGATAGTTGTTTCTGTTTTATATGTGTCTATGGAGTTGACATTACTCTAATAACTGGTGGGTGCCACATAAAAACATAATCTTAACACTTTCTGTACACACTATTTCTAGTATAATCATAGTACCTGATCATGTATTAGGGGGGGAAATCATGGCACTCCATCTTTAATGAAATTGAAAGTTTGTCTGTGGGTTTTATAGATACGGAACCAATGAACAGTATTAACAAGAGCTCATGCACTAAACAATAATAACTACACCGCATCCATTGGAACACTGGAACATTCAGGTCAGGTTTGGTCATACAAGGATTTCTGCCCAACACTGACAACATAATTAAAGTATCAGTGAGAGATTGCTGTTTTGTGAACAAATAGCTGGGCCTGCTTGCAGGGAGGGGAGGGGAGGGGTTACTGGGAAGGGGTGACTGAAGAGGGTGGTGATCTTTCTGGATAAGGTTTAGGGCGGGGCGTGAAAGAGATATGCATCCATCTCTGAAAAAAATAAATTATAGTATCCAGGAGCTGCTTGTAATTAAGAAAAATCACACCTGTGAAGTGAGGGGCGCTCTTATCATTGTCCATCATCATCATCATACATCACATTCCGTGCTCAGCCGTGCTCAAAATCATGTGTCATTCCAGCCAATCACTTTTGGTGTCTTCACTTTTCTGCCATCACTTTTATCCTCAATATATACTTTGCTCAGCCAATTAAATAGTCGATATGGGGATCATCACTCAAAACCCTCAAAGCTGGGCATAGGAGGCGCCCATCACATTTAAAAATAAAATAAAAAAGCAATCAGATGAATGAGAGCAGAAGCCAGAGTTCACCGCAAGTCTGACCAGATTATGTCATGACATTCCCTCACTGTCTGTCTCTGTCTCACCTCTCACAACTGGTTTGAGAAGTGTACATCCTCTCTTATTCATCACTAATTCATCATTATTTATCTGCAAGGTTACACATCGTATTTGTATGGGGAAAATATATATATTTAGCTTTAAAGGCCCTCTTTGTTCTTTTCTCATTGAAGCAGAAAAGAAAAGAAAATATCAACCTGATTAATGACATCTTATTGATCTTGTTTTGAATGTGTATGTTTTTCCATTTGTTGCTGTGCTTATGCCTGTGGGTGTGTTACTCTGCATCACAGCTTCCTCCGGTCTGGTAACGAAACCACTGAAGGTTGGAGACTCCGTGGAAATGGACGATCGCCCCGGCGACGACCAGAACGTGGAACAGCTGGTGAGAATGGAACCAGATATCACACTTGCCGGGGAAAAACCTCTCTGGGATTCTTGTGGCGTACAGACACGCCCCCGTGATATAAAGCAGTGCCATCAGCATTAGCCAACCTATCTGGCCAATCGCGGTTGCCTTCGTGAAGCCCTCGCTGATGATGAAGTGGGCGGTGGGGACGAGGCCGCTGAGACCCAGGGCGACGAACACGCCCGCGCGGACCCCTCTGTTCTGCGGCGTGTCAAAGAATTCACACTGCGAGATGATGATGGCGCACAGGCCGAGGACGCAGACGACCGTGATGTAGGTGATGCACCGCTGGGGGGAACAGTAGAAGGCGTAGTAGAGCCACGGGATGAAGGACGCCATGATGAGGAACGCTATCCCGCTGTAGTCGAGCCGGGAGAAGACTTTGGCCACCCTCTCGGAGTGGCAGTAGACCGTGTGGAACAGGAAGGAGAAGCACAGGCAGAGGACGGCTCCCAGGAAGAAGGAACCGAGAACCACCTTCTCCTGCAGCGGTGCCACAAACCACATGTTGTCCCTCAGCATGTAGACGACCCCCAGACACAGGAAGAACACGCAGCCCAGCAGGTGTGTCCAGATGTTTCCGGTCTCCGTGTGGATCCTGAACATGCTCCCGAAGCAGGCCTTGAACGACGGCATGGGAGGCCGGTGGCCGTGGAGAAGGAAGTCGTTGTCTTTCAGCCAGTCGGGGAGCATGTCGAAGGAGAGGACGCGCCACCGGCCCTCCCACATCTTCTGTACAAAGTCCTCCATTTTGTCCATGAAGCCCTCGTCGCCGCTTCCTTCTCCCTTCCCTTCTCTTTCGTTCTCGTCATCCCCTTTCTGTTTGCCATCGGAAATCCTCCTTTTGGAACCTGCTGTTGGTGTGTCGTTTGTAGTTACGTCTGACTGGTCTGTGGTTCTGTGGCGGAGCACGAAGGACGGGCCTTCGGCTTTGTTTTGCTCTCCTCCTTCCAGTTTGGAAGAAGTGGGTCAGTGGGATGGGGTTCAATCCGAGTGGGCCTTGTGTTTGTAATCTATATATCATTCAGGAGAGTGGGGCAGACTGAGACCCATGTATGTAATCTGAGTTCACAGAATGCATAATTATACAGGATATATATAATGTAGTACATGTCGTTCATGTCATATTACGTCATATCACATTAATTATATGGCTTAATTCGTGAGACACAAATGGAACTTGTCATATATCGCATTATTTGCTGACCAGTGCCCCAGTACAGTGCATTTGCATATTCGCATCAACTATACATGTAACCATGAAAGGCTCTGGCAACCATGCTCTCGGTGACGTTTATATAGTGATGCGCCTATATCGGCCTGTCTGATTGTTTATGACATCAGCACTATGATGTCAGCGGTGTGATGTCATGTCCATATATGGGTAAATATTTGTCCATACACACACAGACCCCTACAGACACAACCCGGTGTGATGTCATGTCCATATATGGGTAAATATTTGTCCATACACACACAGACCCCTACAGACACAACCCGGTGTGATGTCGTGTCCATATATGGGTAAATATTTGTCCATACACACACAGACCCCTACAGACAATGCGTCTGGTCTCTACTCAAAGTAGGGACCAGGAACACTGAGGGGTAGCTTGAGGTGTGTTCCAAATGGACCATCCATTGTACAATGTACTGTAACTGTGATAGTATACAAATGGAACCAAATGGATCCATACCTGTCCTAAAGCTAAACACATATGTTGTGTCACATATGATTTTGTTAGCGTATTAGAAATGCATGCAAATATCTTAAGTTATTAATAAAAACGTAACACAATAGAGCACCAAAGTCTGACGTCAATATCGGTAGAGGGCGCAAGTCGATCGGTTCATGGACTTTTTTATTTACATTGTAATCCCCATAGGGGGATTTTAGATCGCCTCAAATAAGAACTGTGTTTGAAATATAAACAAATCATCCCGGCCGTTACACTCATATGCATATGAAGAATCAACTGACTGAGAGAAAACACCAATATTACTGCTGCTGAAATAGTTACATTTGCGTTCATTTCATCAAGACATTTAGAGACGTAGATTCACTTCTGTGTAGCCAAAAGCAAGAAATCATAGTGGAGGTAAAAGGGACAAAAATATATATAGGGGCGGAAAAGGTGGTGGGTGGGGGAATCTTATTTTACGGAGGCCAGTTTCGAATTGTAGCCATCCGTAGGTGCCCTTTGAGAGTGGTTTTGAAGGAGTCAAGGGATTCACATGTCTTAATGACTGTTGGTAGGGCGTTCCACATTTTGGTGGCATAAGAGCGAAATGAATTTAGTCCCTTGTTTGTGCCGAATCTGGGTTGCACATGGTTTGTTGCACTCTCTCTGGTGTTGTGGGAGTGGACTTCGTTGACATTAAGGAAGTATTTAGACAGGAACATGGGTATTTTGGTGGAGTATCGAATCTTGTGGACTAGACCCATTGCCAGATGCTGTACTCTGTCCTCAAACCTAAGCCATTCCAGCCTGTCAAAGTGGGCAGGGGTGAGGTGGGTTCGGGGATTTAGGCCAAGTAGCAACCTGACCAGTTTGTTTGACCATATGACTGACTGACGGTCATAAACGATGCGGAGACACGCCGCCGACAATAACGCAGAGACAGTTTGTTTACTTTTGATCCACAATTCTTACATGAGACGGTTTTAAGAGCACCCCATGTTATTCTCCATAGAGAAAGTACTTCCGTGAACCACGGGATGAGCGAGTGACGTCAGGACTTCAAAGTCAAAGTCAAAGTCATACACATCGTCACAGTGGCAGTCACAGGAACTGACTCATCTGCTATGGTGACACGTGTGTGTGTGTGTGTGTGTGTGTGTGTGTGTGTGTGTGTGTGTGTGTGTGTGTGTGTGTGTGTGTGTGTGTGTGTGTGTGTGTGTGTGTGTGTGTGTGTGTGTGTG
>OOFJ01141491.1:8646-18989 GCA_900323375.1 Benthosema glaciale
CAGGGTGTATATATGCTATGTAATGTTATGTTACGTGTCATGTTGTATTTGATCTGTCTGTGTGATTATATGTATGCAGCTGTGGTCCTGTCTCCAAGACAAATTTCTCCTAAGGGAGACAAAATAAAGTGAACCTTGAACCTTGAACCTTGAACCTTGTCAATAATCAAGATCATATGCTTGCACTTCATAGTCTCCAGCTATGGTCTCATCGCACTGGAGAAAAAGGAAGTGAAACAAGTGGGGGTGGTGGGAGGTATTTGTTAGTAGTGGTTGAGTCATAATTATTGTGGGCCTATATTTATACTGTATATATGTTTTGATTACTTGTAAGTTGTAACCTCACACATGCTATGCTATTTAGATTTTATTTAATTTGACCACAAATGCCAAGAAAGTTATTTTGTATAGGTAACGTAGCATTGGATAGACCGTTAGATCGACCATTACTAACCCTATCTCTAACCCTAACCTAAACATAACCGCAGCGCATGTTCGCCAACCTTAATGCATGTTCGCCAACCTTCCCGCGTGTTCGGACTAACGGGACTTCGGATCTTTGGGTTGTATAGACAAAATGTTTGATGTTTGTATCCTAGTTACTATATCATTTCAAGAAGAAATAATCTTTGCGCTGTTCTTACTTTACCATTTACCTTGCCATTTGTTGACTATAGGGTCCATGCCATTTACTCTGACCTTTGCACTTTGTTAGTCGCTCTGACATAAGAGGGTCTACTATCTTCCCAAATAATAACTGTAACCAGTTCCTCTTTGGGGGTTGACAGATTGACAGGCTGACGGAGGTGAGACAAGCGAGACTCATTTTGAAACGGGAAATGCCTTTTTGCACATGGTCCCTGCAAGCCAAATGACGTCATGATGATGTCCACAGTCCCCCCGGTGACGTTCAGGACTAGGCCAGATCACAGCCCATATGGGGATGATCTTTACGTCATTTCCAGGACGTCTTCACCATGCAGTTGAAATAATAGGCCCCTATAGCTTATTTTGAGACAGATCTGACTAGTTATGAACATATGATATGACTTAAGGGATAGTTCAGATTTTGTTAACTTAAGTTGTATGAATATAGTGGTTGCAACTGTATTAATTGATTGCCCAAGTCCTGTGGTGTGAGTTCTGCTCTGATTGCTTTGGTGAATATTAAGTAGTTCTGGTCATTTTTTTAAAGTAAATCAATCCACAAAACTAACGTAATTTGTATTGTTGACCTATTTCTAAAATATTAGCACAGTGTTCGTTTGTTCGTTCGTTAATTTTTGACCCCTCGGAACTATGCTTTTTGTGTCCATATCACTACGCCCAAAAAGTAGTTCCATGTGATAGAGGGGTGAAAATTGAACGAACACTGCGCTAATATTTTAGAAATAGGTCAACAATACAAATTACGTTAGTTTTGTGGATTAATTTACTTTTACTGCGTGGCCCCAGTGATTGTATTTCATACAACTTAAGTTAAAGAAATCTGAACTATCCCTTTAAGTTAATCCGGCCTCGATCGGACTCTCTCCGATGCATCCAGGACGTCCATCTTAGTGGGCAGAATTTATGTACAGTAGGTTAATATCAGGTGATATTCTGGGCCAGATAAGACTATAGCCTTGGTTTGACTTGATCTGGCCACAATCGAGACGTCACTAATTCGTCCAGGTCCTGACCGTGCTTCCTGGGGTTGCTACAAAATTGGAAGTCGCACAATCATGCAGAATGTAATTGTAGCTGCCGCATTAAGATCTCCATTCACTGGAACACAGGCCCCCATTTAGAAAGGGTGTCCACTGTCCACTCAACATGGCATATATAGTGAAGGTGAGTGATACTAGTCCCCTGAGCTATCACCTTGCTGCTGAAAGCACTCACCATTTTGGGTATGGATGAAATTCTGACACCAAACACGATTGCTGCAAATGCTTTGGTAAAGTTCAACAAAGGAGACAGCTTTCACACAAATAATCAAAACATAGAGTCCAAAACCTTTGAAATTATACTCCAAAGTAAAAATAAATAAATGGTGAGGCTGTCCCCAGACTCCCCACTAACCAATCTGCAGGCAACTTGCACCACGTAATAACGCATATTTGTTCCACTTAGTATATACTGTATGTATTCCATAATCTGTACTGTATTCCATAATTCCAGTCTCGATAAGACCAAACCAAAATACACTCAAATGACTTCAATCTACTTCTAATGAATTACAATTAAGCAAAGTTTAATGATGAGCTTATAGAAATGAATTCAACACAAATGAGCCAGTCACGATGAGATAAATAACACACATGCATTTACAAATTGCTAACGACATATACTGTATAGAAAATGTACAATTATGTTTTAACTGGGTTGGATGTTTATGTGCATGTGGTGAGACATACACACAGTAATTAATGCCTCTTTGGCCAAAAGTGCTGATCAGGTTATACTCAGACATCAACACAACCGCAATAAAAGCTACACTGCTACAGTATGCGGAAATTAAAAAAATAAATAACAAAACATATGCTGATTGATGTGTTAAGGGGTTAATTCCGTTTCCCCCGGGCCAGCCAGTATTTCCTTAACGTTCACATGGTGAATAAGCAGTATTGTAGTTCTAGTTTTAGAAGTGGGGGGAAGCCCACGTGCACGCACATTTGCGTGCACGTGCGCAACGTGTGCTGCAGACACGCACTATAAAACATGCATGTGTATAGCCTATTTAGAAACAGGGTTTTTACAATACTTAATTGTATCCATAAAAGTAAATGACAAGTCAAAAACCATTTCTTGGCCCCCCAAACAATTAGGCTTGAGAGAAGTGGGGGGGTGCCGCTACCCCGCGCCCCTCCCCCCTCCTGTGAATAAGAGATAATACAAAAAAAAGATGTACAGGGAAAGCATAGTGAGATCATGTAACCACGACGTGCCAAAGTCGACATGCGGAAAAGCAAACAGCGGTTTAATGTATGATGCAGCGTGCAGGGTAAGTGGCAGGAACCGGTGTGCCGGTTGTTGTCGCATCAGTCCACTTCCTTCGCGACTTAATAAGTGCTATTTCACGCTGCTGCTGACGGAGAAGGGAGGTGAAGTCTTCTTCTGGCCGCTGAGGGAGAAGAGAGGCGGAGCTTTCTTCAGGCCCACTTTGCTGTGAATACACAATGTCAAAGAAACACCGTCATGAGAAATGTACAGTGGTGGAAAAAATACTCACATGTTTTACTTTATACTGTAAGTAAATGTAAGTATAAAAGCATTTGTACTGTATCAAAATGTGCTTCATCTAGTACTCATTACATACTTAAGTAGGCCTAAATGTACTTAGGCATTTACACCACTGCAAGCAAACACATCATGAGAACCGTATGAGAAAGCAACAGCAGAGGAACAATGTTTGAAATGAACGGAATGACTCACGTGAGCACTTTGTCTTTCACTGACGGCTCTGCACGGGAAGAGGAAATGAAAGAGAGAGTGAGAGATGGGGAAATTCAACTTGTTATTATTTATAAGAGCCTGCTCAGGGACTAGATTATCTTCTGTATGGCTAACTCTGGCCAATTAATGTGGATGTTAATTAATGAGCATTGTCCCTGTCAAACAAACAAACAAACATACATACAAAAAAACATATTTTATTTTAATGCATATGTCATTCAAAACAGACCTTTCCCCCCCAGTATATGGGAGCAAGATGTGTAAATAACAGATCTACATACTTTTATTTTTCTGATGATATTGCATATATTCTATTTTATCTCTTTGAATTATTTTTTTTAAACTTGTGAAAATGTTTAAGAATTCTGCCTATATGCCCTAAACAAACAGAAACGAAACCCCATGGACGTATTTAAATGAAGAGCTCCTCTGAAACTTACCCTTTTTCTTGAACTTTTTGCAGCATTTTTTGAGGTCCTTGCATTTGTACTTGCAGCAAAACTGTACGATCGCAAAAGTGAAGAGGATTCCCAGGACACTAAACCCTACAGCAATTCCAACTGTAACCGAGTTCACTTGGCTCCCTGTAAACATATAGCAGACAAGAAATCACAGTTTAATCACAGTTAAAATATGAATAAAGACTCACAGGCCTCAGTTACATGCGCAAAATGTATTCAGAATTAATTAATTCATTCCGAACTGAGATTCATACCCAGCTGTATTCCTATTCCTCAATTGTTTACATGACCAAAGCATTCATTCGGAATATAACTTTGGACTAAAGTCTTGTGGTAAAGTCTTTACCACAAAAAAAAAAAAAGCAGCATTCGGAATAAAGTGTTTCATCTTTACATCTATACCGATGCAAACGGTATACATACCACCCCTCCAGACCCGAATGAAAATTCATTCAGAATGGGATATTCCGAATGAATTGAGGTGTTTACATGAGCATTTTTATTCTGATTACTGGAATAAATCCATTCATTCCGAATGAATTTCTGCATGTAACCAAGGCCACTGAGTGTTACACACGTCATTTGAATGACAGCACTTATCCTTGGCACTAGACGAGACATTGGTTGCACATTGAAATAACAGTCTGTGTCCGAAATGCTTTCTTCAAAGTGCTCTTGAAACTGTTATCTCTTATATTTTATCAATATCCACTGTGTGTGAGGTGTGTGATCGCATGTAACATTTCTGGGAATGTCTGGCTTGGATTCATAGCACATTCTTAGCTAACAACTGTCAAACGCCACAGGAGCAAAAGTCGTGAATCCCATGAAAATTGCTCTTCAAAGTCAGATGAGCTCATTTGATCTGTAAATAAATCAATGCTCACACTTGACTATGAACACTGTTATAGGTTAGATGGAGCGTGTGTGTACATGTACATTATAGTGTATAATAGTTTTAATGAGAATGACCAGAGATTACACTCAACATTTCACTCTCAAGTGAAATAATTAATGATTTCCACCCATTTTACACTATTTAATCTGCAGTAACAGTCCTTTTGAAGTAGTGGAAAAAAAAACGTGTTTCGTAATTCTTGTTAGGACTAGAAGCCGCAAAGCTTGGTGTATTTCAGAATGTGGTTTCCATTTGCTGCACAGTCAGCTAATCTGTATAGATGGTATCAGACATGTTTGACAGCTGACGTCAACGGAAGAAGACAGCTGCATTCATGTGTTTGTCTAAAGTTTGTGACATTGGACATGTTTAATTGTGTTCTAATTGTTTTATCCAGTTTCATGACCTGTGTTAACCTTTGTTAATCCTGGTCTGTAGCTATGTGGTTTATGGTACTCCAGTCAGCTATGCAACTTCTCACTTACTGTAGTATTCCTAAAGTGTCCTGAATCAGTGTTTCAAAAACCTTTTCATTTAAAGGACTGCCAGTTTGATACGCATTAAGCCACGGAATGCCAGTTCATGTTTGTTTTTCTTTATCCTTACAGGTCCATTTGGTTACATTTGTATACTGTCAGAGTTACAGCCCCATTAGGATCAATCCGTTAGCTGGGGACCACACTGGAACACTCTTAAGGGGGTCCATGTCATTAGTCCTAAGGTTCATTGTTCCTACATTACTAACCCTATCTCTAACCCTAACCCTAACCTCCCACAGGGTACTGCATGTCCGGCAACCTTAGCGCATGTCCGCCAACCTTAACGCATGTCCGCCAACCTTAACGCATGTTTCCCCCTCAAGGCATGTATAGGACTAACAGACCTTCGGAACAATGAACCTTAGGAACTATGGGCAGTCCCCCTCTTAAGGACCCCTGGGGGTCCTCGGAACACTCTTAAGGACCCCTGGGGGTCCTCGGAACACTGGGGGTTCTCGGAACACTCTTAAGGACCCCTGGGGGTCCTCGGAACACTCTTAAGGACCCCTGGGGGTTCTCGGAACACTCTTAAGGACCCCTGGGGGTTCTCGGAACACTCTTAAGGACCCCTGGGGGTTCTCGGAACACTCTTTGAGAACCACAGCCCAAAATAAAATCAGCACATCAGGCTGAAATGCTTGTGTATACAACAGGCCTATTATTGTTATTATAAAGCGGAAAAATTAAACTGTGATGGTAGATTACAACAATTGGCCCATAAGGCTATCACTACAACATGGCTGACTGTTATGCAATTTAATTTGTGTTGTTGACTACAAATAACAACCTGGACTACAAATAACAAATAACCTGGCCATTCTAAGTGGCCTCTCCATCAACTCCATCAGCACACACACACACACACACACACACACACACACACACACACACAAAGTCAACGACAAGTCAAGACATCTGTTTGTGTGTTGTTTGACAACACTGTATATAGAACAAAGCACTAAAGGAATCATTTCAATTAAAGTAAAGTAATAAATAAAACATTTTCAAATTCTGAACAACATCGGTTTATTATTATCATTATAATACTAATAATAATACTAATTACTACAAATTATTATTATAATATACTGTAGCATGATACAATACAACATTTTTTTCGTTGAACTGTCCCAAACATTGCAGTGCAGGATCAAGATCAGATTTTTTTTTTACTACCACAGTCCAGTAAAATGTTATACAGTATATATATATATATTTTTACTTTCGTATGCCATATCTGAGTCAAAGTTGTCAGTCACAAACTTACCATTGTTCCCCATTGCCGAGTAGCCAGGGATTGATACGCGATTTATCGTTTTAATGAACCCTCTCCTCGTCTTCCTGGTGGTATTGTAGATGTGGTAAAGTTTGCCCGATCTCGATCAATCAAACGTATATATATATATATGCCAATCTGTTACAGCAGTCTTTATAAAACACACGTAGAATAGTGTTCACAGAAGCAGCACAACAACATTAATGCTCTGCTCTCCTGTGTATTCCTCATCACAAGTCTTTAGTGGATCATCATGTCTTGCTGCTCGTGTCATGTCCTCATACCCAGCATTCCTTTAAAAACAGGTCAGTCCTCTTTCTGTCTCCCACCCATATGTTCCACTGCAGCTCTACCTTCCCTTTGGGCTAGTGACATTCACCTGTTAGAACAAAGAGCCTCGGATGACCTGACCGGGCCAGTGTTGTTTTTGGCAGCACATTTTGATTTTAGTTTTTAGTCATAGTCTCTTGAATAGCTTTCATTTAGTTTTAGTCACCTGGAATGTTTTAGTGTTAGTCCAGTTTTAGTCGACTAAATGTCATGAGATTTTAGTCGCCTAAATCTACAGTTGATTTAGTCGACTAAGCTGCATTTTGGTGGGCCTTGATTTGGTGGGCCGTCGTAATGACTGTTTTTACACTTTACACTTGCTGAAAATAGTCGATCTACAAGCTCACAACGCGTCGCAGCGGCATGCAAACCAAGTGTAAAATGACTTATACTGGATCTCTTGTCCACTACTCCCTTCCTGACATTTTAGTCTAGTTTTTATTTGTTGACAAAATTGTCAATATATTTAGTCTCCGTTTTAGTCATCGTATAGCTCAGTTGTCATTTAGTGTCCATTTAGTTTTAGTCAGTGAAAGAAAGGTAGTCGATTTTTTGTCTTAATTTTAGTCGACGAGAACAACACTGGACCGGGCCCATCTCTAAATATATATATACAGTATAGGGCAGCCTAGATAAATGGTCTGCATTTCAATAGCACCTTTATCCAAAGAACCTTCATTACATTCTCACCCATTCACTGCACCGACCGAAGCAGTTCATGGTTCAGTAACCTCAGAGACTGCAGGCATTTTGTTTTCAACGGTTCAGTGTCAGTGTCATGCTCAAAGACTCTCTGTCTGAAAGCTAGGAGTATAGCCTTGGGGTCAGGCAGGCATCGACCTGGGAAAGTTTCCGGGTTCTCACTAAACCTCTCTCTTCTCCTGTGGGCTTATACATTACAATGGAAAATGCAATACTGTAAACACTGCCTGGCAAAAAGGGTTTGGTTGAAGCACTATGACTTTTGAATAAAACATATAGGCCTACTGATATTGAGCTAGTAAAGTGCTTTAAACATTTGAGGTGCAGCACTTCAATATGTCTTCTCCGTTCCATTACAAATCACAAACATGGAGGTATAACTACACCTGACTCAGTTACAGTATAGCGACCTCAAGTGGATGCATGGATAATTACACTTCTTGTTCAGAAAAAAAATACTACATTCTGGATACTTTTAGCATCCAGAATGTGTATATTTGATTGTCGTTCTCGATGGATTGAGCACGCCTGTATGCAAACCAACCATCTTCGCCCTGCATTTTATACCAGTGTGTTGGTTGGGTGAGAATACAATACAAATCTGACAAAACTCTCTCTCTCTCTCTCTCTCTGATTATTACATACTGTAATAACAATATAATTTATCTCTCAGTACCACTTATGTCTGCTGTACCATCCCATGTACCGTGCATGGAATGGTACAGTAGGCAGGGAGAGTGAAGGCCCACGCATACTACACTTTTAGGTGATGACCTACTCACGGTTATCAACTTATCACTGTATCATTTAGTAAAGTTATAGTTTTCCTACCACTGCGGTGACGTGAGTATTAGCTTGGTTATCCCTCTCCCCCTCAAAGGGGGAGTGGTTAACCAGGCTAGTGAATATAGGTTTACCTAAAACTGGAGTAAAGGAAATCCTCAGATGAGGAGCTGGCAGTGGCAGCATGATGAAGCAGGTACGAACAGTTGTTGTGAATGGCCTGTGGCCGACTGGTGAGGCAACATTTGACTGTGAATCTGTTGTCGGACGGACGGACTGACTGACAGGTTCTGCTAGGTTTTCATAGTAATCTGCAACCTACGGTCACAATAATTTACAAAAATCTTAAAACATTTTCGCTTACAGTTACAGTATGACATGCCAAACCATTGAAATTAGTGAGGTTTTTAGGTTTAAATAGGTTTAAATTGGCTAAAAAGCCATGACACTGATACTGAACATTTCTGAAAGGTAAAAGTATGGAAGAAACAATTGTATCCATAAACTAAACAAGCGAGCCATTTGAGCCACCATATTGTTTCTATGATTCATTGTCAATTTGCCAATCTATCTGTGATTCTCTAAACAAGCTGAAAACCTAAGACCTTTATCATTAAAAGAAGAAAGCAGTTTACAGCTTCATCCATTCCTGTGTCATATACCACACCCAAAGACAAGCAGGCCTCCAGCTGTGAGCGTCAGAATCCTCTGGCCTGTGGCCACAATCAACAACTAACCTGATAATCATCTTTACACATGAAACACTTTTCTCATTAAATGGCAGTAAAGCTGAGGGCTAAAGGCTGGTCATGTAAAGAAGAATGTTTACACAGATGTCTCTCTCAACAATGTTAGCGGGGACAAGCAATGCCTAGCCCAAATGCTCAGATACACACAGGGGAATAGAATGAACAACATTGTCTGTGACATAATGTGTGTTCAAAATTATTATACAACAGGTCGTTTCGAGGAAGCAAATTTTGTAACCCATTTTTCACCCCTGTGTCAATTATCTAATGTGATCCTGGGCTCTACAAACACCCTCCGCCAACCTGGGGGGGCAGCGGACTGACGTCATGCTTCCTTCAATGCATTAGGAGTCCAAGCTGCTTCTTTTCACCTGACAGAGGGGAGTGTCCCTGGTTGGATGTATAGCGCGTGGAACGAACACGTTATTCCAACCAGTTCCTTTCCCCTCCATCAGGCGCCCCAGCTGGCCAGGGGGAGGCAGTTTAGAGACCAGGATTACTGCATGTTTTTTGTGTGGGGTACCTACCCTAGGGGACATGGGGAGAACATGCAAACTCCACACAGAAAGGCCCTTTCGCCAACCCCGCCTCGGGTATGGGCACTGATGACGCGGAGGAGGAGACATGCCGCCAGCATCCACAGCGTCCCCAGCGGGAATCGAACCCAGGACCTTCTAGCTGTGAGGGGACAGCACTACACTGTGCCACCGTGCCCCCTCGAAGAAACAATCTGATTGGTTGAAACAGCCTTCTAGCCGTGCTTCAAACCAGCATCATGGAACGGCTAATCAAAACAAATAATTCACCTGCTCTGTTCTCTGGTAACTGTTGTATAATTGCTATATTACACTCGAGGAGATGGTTTAACATCATTAATGCACTTCTGCGTTGCATCGCAAGCGTGCATTAATGGCGTTAAACCACCCTCTCTCATGTAATATTGCTTAAAGGGGCTCCACCATGAATTTAAAATCCAATGTATTATATAAATGTTGCCCTTTAACCCTGCAAGGCCCAGTGTTGTAGATCTACAACATTTTTAGTGTAATTTATTACTTAATTAAAATAATTTATTTTCTGCTCTTTTTTCAACTAATCATCAGCATAGATGTTCATTGTTTAGTCTTTCAATGCTATTGGTCATGATTTTGGCATATAAATACCCCC
>OOFJ01141492.1:1430-14032 GCA_900323375.1 Benthosema glaciale
CAAGGATTCAAAGCACTCCAGGCAGACGTCCAAGCCTCCAAAAGAGATGCCAGCCTGCACAAGGTACCAGAAGACCCTCATGGAATCTCCTGGACTCGAACGAAACCATCAGAGATGGAGCCTGGTATGTAAGAAATAAGAAATATCGTATATAAACTAAATTCTGGCATTGTTGATGTGTTTAGAACAGTGCTCTGCTGCGAAGGAAACTGGGGCAACACTTTACTTAAAGGCCGGGTCTATAAGTAAGGGATAATGTATGGCTGAGTGGTCATTGTTGATAGATAAATCACCGACAGGGTGATTAACACCGACGCGAAGCGGAGGTGCTTAATGCACCCTGAAGGTGATTTATCAACAATGACCACTCAGCCATACATTATACTGCTTATTACATGGCTACCTATAACCAAAATTACACATGGCTGTCATGTTGGAAACAGCAGTAAATCAAGAGGAGGCGCCAGCACCGCTATGGGTGTTAAATAGGGCCATAATGTTTGATCATTTCACAGAAACAGTTCCATCGAAAATTGATGTTGAAAAAAAAAGAATGAACCTGAAAGTCTCTCATTTTTTCTCTTGAACTTGAAAAATAGCAAAATGTATTCAAAAACTTATTTTGTATTCAAAGGTTTATTTTTCAGTTGTATTTTTCATTCAGATTTTTTTTTTACAGATTAAAATAATATTTTTTCGGTTTCAGATAATTTTTTCCCCGCTTCTCTCTTTTTCTAGTTTCAGGTGCTTAAAACTTTCAAGTTGTTTTGGCCCTGTTCTTCAAGACTTTCTTCAAGACTTTCGGCCCGATTCTACCCCCAGGCCCATGGAAGAACAGGGCCAAAACAACTTGAAAGTTTTAAGCACCTGAAACTTGAAAAAGAGAGAAGCGGAAGAGAAAAAAAAGATCTGAAACCGAAAAAATATGATTTTAATCTGTAAAAAAAAAGATCTGAATGAAAAATAAAGATCTGAATGGAAAATATAATAATCTGAAACTTTAAAAAATAAGTGAAAAATACAACAAAAAAAAACCTTTCAATACAAAATAAGTTTTTGAATACATTTAGCTATTTTTCAAGTTCAAGAGAAAAAATGAGAGACTTTCAGGTTCATTCTTTTTTTTTTCAACATCAATGTTAGCTACATTGGCATGATTGCATATACAGTATATGCATGTAAACATAAAAGGATAACAGCTTCTTAATAAGAATATAAGATTTCAAATTGTTGTATGCTAAGACACTAACCCATTTTCTTTTTTTTCCATTTTTTTTCTAGGCACAAGAGTTTGAAAGAAAGGCCTGGGAAGATTGGGTATTTAGAGAGAATCAGACCCAGGATCGTATTTCCTCCACCCTGCACATGTACATGTACACACTAACCCAGTGCGAGTTTGTACATATTGCTAATATTGTTGTGTGAAATTATTTTTTGCATTTATTTAGTTTGTTATACTGTTTATAGAATTGTAGACTTACTTATTCTAAATGAAATACTTTGTGATTTTTGCATTTGTTTAGTTATGTTATACTATTTATAAAAACGTGGATTAAAATGAATGTTTCCTTTTATGGACAATGACATTAGGCAGAAATTGCTGATTTACAAGCTCGCAAAGTGCCATCAGGAACGCTAAGAGGTGTGGTAAGGCAGGGGTTCCCACACCCTCTAGGCCCTAGCCTAGAGTCTAGGGGGTGCATGATATGAAAACGGTAATGAGTTTTATGGTGTTATTTAACACAAATGGCTAAATCCAGTAAACGCTGTTAGGAGATGTATAGAACATCTGCTGGAGTATACAGCTGCTGCATGTCTCAGTGAAGTGACATTCCATAATTATTTGCCATAATCAAAGTTTGGGAACTGCTGCTCTAAGGTAATAAGATTGGAACTTACAATTCCAAAGGCCAAACAACCTTATCTGTCTGAATTTAATTTCACCATACTTCAGGAAATTACATTTGATATTGCTAATGCTTACCTTCAAGTTTTTGTTTGTGTAGTGGAAAATTCAGGATCTATTCCCACTTTTTTAAGTGATTCCCACTTTTTAAATGGCACAGAAAATCAAAGTAATATAGTAATCTTTTGCACACATACAGTATGTACACATCTAAAAAAAAACAAAAAAACTCTGCTCTAGTACACGATTGACTTCTATCTACTGTATGAATGAATATTTAATTGAAGGCAATAATAGCTTGATTATAAACGTATTACTATATACTTTATACTATATAAAAAGGTAACAAGTAAAGGAATTGTAATGTACAATCAGCTGACATTTTTCTTTTTTTAATTATAGTTTAGAAACTAGTTATTTCAACCTCTATTTAAATCTGGCATGTTTGAATAGTTTTAGATTAGAAGAATAGAAGTATTTGGGCAAATAGAACACGATTACAAAATACATTAGCAAGATTTGCAAAACTTTGTTTGACTCAAGTATCCTCTCAGCACTCCCATTACCATTTCGGTGGCCTCCATTTGAGAACTGTCAGTTGCACCGGTAGGTCGATAGAGGCCTTATCCTACAGGTAACAGTTTTATTGATTGAGGGTTGTGTTCAAAGATTTTGTCAACATTCTATTCGCAAGAGCCGTTTTTCGCAAAAACTGGGCTGGATGGAAACATGCCTATAGTCGGCTGTGGATCAGGAGGTAGAGCAGGTCGTCCAATGATCCATGGGTCGGTGGTTCAAATCCCGGCTCCTCCTGTCTACATGCCGAAGTGTCCTTGGGCAAGACACTGAACCCCAAATTGCCTCCAATGAATTGGTCGGTGTGAGCTTGCCACCATTGGTGTGTGAATGTGGGAAGTGAGGACGCTGGCGTCGACTGTTCGCTGCTTCACCTGCCATTGTATGAATGAATGGACCATTGTAAAGCGCTTTGAGCACTTGGAAAAGCGCTATAAAAATGCAATCCATTATAGTATACTACAGCAATAAAATGTGTCAGACAAAGTATTAAAAATGTCTTATATGTCCTTAAATTGAGTCATCTGGAGATTCTGGACACCCCACATTGGGGACCCGACCCATAGGTTGAGAACCACGGGTTACACATTTACCAAGTTATTTTTTTTTGTTGAGCAACACAAAATATGTGGCTCAACATGGAGAGCCATAAGAAACAGTTCATTAAACAAATCATGGGGACATATGGACCCACTTTCGAGCGCTTATTTGGGCATGAGTGAGAGATGGCATTATGCACAGATGTGTAAGTCTGCTGGACTGTGTAATGCCACGTTGATTCGTTTTGGAGATCAGGAAAATAACATTGTCAGAATACATACATCATGATTAATTGTAATTACCGCCACTAGTTTGGTTCCAATCATCACATAAATCTCAGTGTGTTTCTCCTGAAGATGTCAGTATTCTATGCTTAGTAATTGATGGCTTCTCTGAATACACTTTAGGTATTTAATCATCTATGTAAATGGAACACATTACTCAGGAATGATTAAAATGGGGGGTGAAAAAATACTGTCGCAAAATATAACTAATTACACAACTAATGGACTGATCATTGATGAGTTCTCAAACTTCAAGCAGCACTCATGTAGTGGGCCGAATTAGATTGTGGGAAATATACATTTAAATTAAAATCCAACATGATCGCTTGATGAATCATCAATCCTTGACGCAGGAAATACAAACAGTTAATTCGTTCTCACACTATGAAATTTATTTCTTTTGATAGTACTGTACAAGAAATATAGAGCGGGTTGGCTTCAACTGCAAAATTATGGTTGTATCCTGTTTTATGTCACGATCAAATGAGAAAGTTACAGAATATGTTGCTATACAGAGATCAACATTGCTTGCATACACAATAAATAAACACTGTTGGCTCATTAGTCAACAGGACATTGTGAAGGGGGCAAAAACACGATCTCTCCGAATTTCCTTTGATATTAAAACAAACATGAAATATCTCTCTACATTTCCAGGGTATAGGGCTAAATAGCACTATCCGCATCTGAAACATTGCGGTTACATTGTACAGAAAAACAAAAATATAATAAGCTGGTCTTTCAGATGGAAGCGGATTACTCTCTCTCTCTCATTTCATTTTTATCTCCACTCATCTTTTTATCACAAGTCCACATTTTGAACAGAATGGAGCAGGAAAAAAAATCTGAAAAGGGGGAAACAAAAACATGAAACTTTCCTCTAAACAGAAAGAAAAAAAAAGAAAAAAAAAGGCTATTCATGCATACTGTATATACAAACACAATATTGCTAAAAAAAGGGACTCCCACACGACGACAACACCCCTCTCACTGTGCGCCAACAAGACGTACACCCACTCTCTTGGACCTCGTCGACGCCCTGCCTATCACTCCTTCCTGCGCTTCTTGTCATGGTAATCGTCCTTGGAGCGGCCGCTGGTGGAGGGCCTCTTGGAGCCTCCGTGCTGCTTAGCCTCTTCCAAGAACTTATCCAGCCCGAAGGGATCCTCCTCAAAGGCCACAGGCCCCTCTCGTCGCTGGCTGGGGTCAGCTCCTGAGAACTCCCGGTCAGGAACAAACCTGGGGGGACGGAAGGAAAGAGGAAAAACAATGTGAAGAAGTGTGATCATCTGGATTCTGTCAATGTCCATTCTTGGACGCAATGATACGTCCAAGTGACAACACTATGCAGTGTGCACACAAACTGGTTAACCTAGGAGTGTGGTTCCTTCATAATATTTGAATAGGGAAATTATGTGAGAAGAACTACTGAAACTGTGGAAGCAAGCCTACCTGCTTTAAAGTAGCAAGTTAATAGGGTACATAACTAACTGGTCTGTGTATATAGTTAATTCTATGTAGATACTGTAGGGAAGATGCAGACAACATATTTGTCATCGAGGTGGGTAACTTGTGCAAATAGTTGTTTATGAGTAAAGTTGCCTACTACATTGACGCACTGTGCCGTCAGCCAGTTTCACACAAATCAAAAAGAAAACCTTTACAGTACGGACCATAAACCTGATGTTTGAAGTCAGGAGAGGGCAGCTGTGGTTTTTCAATAACATAAGTATAATTTTATACATAGGGCTATAATTAATAGTTCTATCAGGGCTAGTAAACCGTGTATGTCAAAGAGATAAACTATTTGTACAGACATATCTAGCTACTCTTCATTGATAGGAAGGTCATTTGACTGAGGGTTGGTAAAAACAACTACAATCAAAGGAATATGCTGACATTTAGAATTTCAGCCTGTTGATGCAAATACGCAAGTATCTGGAAAACAAACTTAGCAAAAAAAATGACACTAACAATAAGAAGAATTGCACTGCTGACTCCCACATGGCTTGTTTGTTGGTTAAACACAAAAATGCAATCTAAGACCAATAATCAAATACAATTCTATATAGTCCGGCAGCCGACAGGCTGCCGGACTACAGGGGGAAATTTGGTATGTAGTCTTTTTTATTGGCCTAAAATATTGTCTATATACAGTACATACCTTCATGAATCCACTTTCTGACCGGCTATGGGTATTGAGCATTTTTATAGGGGTTTCTTGTGATCCTCCCATTATAAATGTTCAATATAAAAATGTCAAACTTTCCTTTTACTTTAAGCATGTCAAACTAGGGTTTTTTCATGATTCTGAATCCATTCCAATCATTAGTTTTGCACAAAAAACACTCCTTGGGCTAAAAACAGCCATAGAAGTCATCACAAATGTGATGATGTCATCACAAAAGTAGCTATGGCTGTTTTTTAGCCCAAGAAGTGTTTTTTTGTGCAAAACTAATGCTTGGAATGGATTCAGAATCATGAAAAACCCCTCGTTTGACATGTCACATGCTACTTAAAGCAAAGGGAAAGTTTGACATTTTTGTCTACCATGGATTATAATGGGAGGATCACAAGAAACCCCTATAAAAATAATTGCTCAATACCAACAGCAAGTTGATTCATGAAGGTATGTATATAGACAATATTTTAGGCCAATAAAAAAAGACTACATACCAAATTTCTCACCAGTACACCTCGACTGCCGGACTAACATCACCATGTCACCATTTTCTTTGTTTGGTAGAAATACATAACGCACTAAAGCCAGGACAGCATCTGTTTCGTTTTATACTTTGGCTATTCGTATATAGCAGATATACAAGCTCACTCATATCGCATCACTTCGTGCCAAGCTATGAGTTTGTAGATCTGTTCATTTGGAAAAAAATCATGCAAATCGTTGAATAAATCTCTTTAACTCAAATGCTTGCTTCTGGGTGTCCTTGACATGTATATGTTTGAGAATAGTTTTGCATAATCCGCCTCAGATCTGAATGGGTTAAGGGACAAACTTGTTTAGCTATGCAAAACAATAATAATTCATTAAGGCCAACTGAGATTCTCTTTGGATACCAGAAGTCACAAGCTAATCTGCCTGCTAAGAGGCTGCTTCTGGGTCAGCTGACAGCAGAATGGTCAAGAGGCTCGAGAACACAAAGAAGACCTCAAAGACTGACAGATTCAAAACTAAGGTTAACGTATTCCCCGGAACGGACACGTTAAAACCTCTGAGAATAGTACAAAGTGATGTTCATGTGTGGGCATGTGGCCACGCAGACTGCATGCAGCCTTGCAATGTCAAACTTGACAGCTAAACATAAGGGCCAAGCTATGCTCGGTCAGTAGAGTGTGGCTCCATCGCCCTGGAGGACCAGAGCTCTTGCTGAGCCATCATTGTGTGCAATCTTGCCTGGCTGTCTAGAAATGAAACCAAGACCTGAAAAATAAGTTTATATATTTTTTCCGCTTCGGTAAACATGAACAAGAAGGTTAAGAGCAACTTGGATAATGGTCCCACCGATCCAAAGAAATAACACTCATATTTCCGCAGCTTGATAAATTAAAAATAAATTATGATGATACCTGTTATTGTGCATGAGTGTGTCGAAGTCATCTGCGTATGCATCTTTGTCCACATTCCTGCTGGGCCGGTAGATGTTCTGGGCCATGTCTCTGCCGCCGCGGAATGGCTGGTCATACACGTTGTACGTCTCATCCTCGCCGCCAGCAAAACCACTGTCCATGCCCTGGAGAAGAAAGTGTAAAGTTATTATATTTATTATATTTAATTTATCAAGGGAAAGTCAACCGAGCGCTACTCTTTCACCACAGCGCCCTACTTCACAGCTCCAACAGTCACACCTGGGAGACATCTGGTACATCCCAGTCCTCAACTACAGGGGCAGTTAGGCCTTGCTCAAGGGTAAAAAAAATCCCAACGTTTTTGTGCATTTCAATAGCGATTGCTAATTGATGATGGTCAATTTCGAGATGGTCCAGGGATTCGAACTGACTATCTTTGAGTCACAAAGCTACTCCGATAGAGGGTTCAACTAAGAACATCTCATAACCCGTAGCTCATATCTGTACTACTTGGTTCGCATTTTAACTGCAGTTTGAATTGCACTGTGGTACCAGTGCATGTGACTGCATGTGTGTTCTGACCTTGCTCTGGTTGAACAGTCTCTGGTCGTACTGGGCCTCGCTGGATTGTCGTGGGTTGGGCATTCCAAGGGCAATCTGCTCACTGATGTCCCTCTCCTGGTCCCTCTGCAGCTTTGACCTGGTAAAGGACAAATGAGAACACAAATGTGAAGTACACGTGTACACACACACACAAAGAGAACATGCCTGCAGTTCTAGATAAAAGGGATTGTGTTCCAGATGCTGTGTACACGGCAGTATGGACCAGGATCATTATCAAGATGAAAAGAGTTATGTGTGGAGACAAAGAAAACGACTATGGGGAATCCTGTAGCGCACACAAGAATGGAAAAATAACTGCCAGCAGATTTTAGCAAATGGTTCACAGCGTAATTTCAGCATTTTTACAAAGCTGCGTTAATTTCCACCCTGTGGTCTCACAAAGTGATTAAAATCTTGACTAATCGTCCTTGAACAAACTGATATTCCAAGGTTAAGTGGGAGGCCATGAGGTAATGAGGTCTCCTTCCTACGACAGATAAACCTCTATGATTGTGATGAGCGTTTTGGTGCCCCCCATCCCTCCTGTGGAGTCCACATTGCAACTAGACTAGACAACACTCAGTCTATACACACACAATCCAGGGATCATTTTAGACAAGGGCCTCACGGCTGAGTGGTGTTCTGGGTCCAGCTGTGTTTGTTTGGCATTACTGCTGGCGGCCATGAATGATTCAGCAGCGATGGGTCCGTCTGTCTGTGTTTCAGGGGGAGTTCATATGCGGGGTGTTTGAAATGCGTGTCCGTTACCTCTTATCGGGGGCGGCTCTGCCGATGTTCCTGTCATGCTGCCGCTCTTTCCTTCTGTCATGGCGGATCTCGTCACGCTCCCTGGCCTCACCCTCCTCACCAACTGCTGAGAGGACGACGACAAACAAAGTGAAGGCACAGTAGGAGAACATTACGTGAGGCAGACATGGCCAACTGGCAGCGCGGGGGCCACATGCGGCCCAAATTTGAAAAAGAAAAAAAAATAGACAAACATATGATTTGGACTGACCTTTGTCCCCGTGACCTTTGATGCCCGCCCTACGGTCTCGGGCCATCTGAGCCAGCTCCCTCAGTTTCTCCTCCTTCTTTTCCTTCTCCTTCTGTGCCATCTTCTTCTCAACCTGGGCACGCATCTCCACTGCTTCTCTGGCCTACACAACCAACACAGACACAAGAGTCAGAGGTGGACTTCACTAGCCACTTTCAACTTGAAAATTAGCTATTACATGGATGTACAGTAGATCGTCTACTTTCTCTGCATGGCGGCAATATACAACCAAGTAATAAATAGGGCTTAAGTTGTTAAATAATGCCAAAGAGATGGATATGTTGACATGGCTATAACCTTGTAGTGACGTTTATAAAATCACAAATATTAGCCTTGATCGACGATGTGAGGAAATTCTATTTGTTATACAGTTAGACAGGAATGTAGTCATTCATAATCATTGCTGAATTTTAAGATTATTGTGAAAGTAAAGTGTGTCATAGCACAAAAATCACTATTAAGACACAATGTTAAGAAATCCACAGGGGGTCATACCTTTCTGTCGGCGATGTACAATGCCTCGGCCAGCTTGGCAAAGTTCTCATTAATGTGAACCGTTTGAAGACCCCGGCCGTCTGCGGCCAACCGTTTGTCAAGAGGGATGGTGTAACCCTGCAAGGAAATAGAGTGTAAGTAGCACACCAATTCATAAATGAAAATAAAGTCTCTTTTGGCACATTTGTGACACTATTAAAAATCAACATGTGTCCATAAAACACACACAAAAGTTTAGTTATAGTACTGAATGTCGATGGGTGTTGCCCTTTACAACTAGACAGTGTGCAGTGATTGATTCCCTCCCAGTGCCCCAGGAGGGCAGGGAGTCAGGCTGCAGTGTCTCTGTACCTTAGCGTTCTTCCAGTTGGAGATACAGGGGGGAATCTTCCACTCCTGCTGTTCCTTGACCGTCATCTGAAACAACAGATGGAGAAGTCAGACTTCACTGGCTACTGGCGGATGCAGGCAACTTTCATATATATATATATATATATATAATCTTTGACGCATTTTACACTTTTAAGATGGACAGAGTTTGTTAGAGGTGCAGAATGTTCTGCACCTCTAATGTGTGTGTGTGTGTGTGTGTGTGTGTGTGTGTGTATGTGTATATATATATATATATAGATATTTATTTATTTTATGTAACTAAAACTCTTTCAATAATCTCAGGTTCCCTTCTTGTTTGAATATGAATTAAGGGTACATTAAATCAATGAAAAAGGATATAACATTTAAAATAATAAAATATATGGACTTTACCTTTCTGCTTGGTGAGTGCATGACAGGGGCAGGGGGGGATGGTGGTCCACGGGGAATTTTCTTGTTGATTCTGCAGCACACACACGCATACATTAAATCATGTGGTTAAGACAGTGGAGAAAGACAGGAAAGCAAGGCAGGAGGAGGAGATGCAAGTACAATTTATTCATAAAGCACATTTTGAAACGTTACAAGGTGGGGAATTTTATAACAACATCTCGGATTGTGCCTCATCAGAAATAGATTTCACTGGAACAAAGAGGAGTTTGTCAAATAAATAAAAAAACAGTTTAGGTACGCTGATTGGTGATTACAATTCCAAGCACGAAAACGACACAGAAAACAAAAGTTATAAAAGCAGCAGTGTCATGTAGCTGTCATATGTGTTGTTCAAAGAACTTGTAATTATTCAAAGATCAAAGCATCCCAGCTCTAGTCACAATATCCTGAGGAGGACCCTGGGGAGAACTTCTTAACGCAAAACTGCCATGCTCGGTTGGTTCCATGGCAAAGTACCAGGGATATTGATGTTTCTCCCTGCCCCCTCTACTCCAAATGAAGGGTAAATGTGTTCTGTGTGAAGGTGGCATTCCAGTAGATAGAAATTTCCACATGTAACAAAATGTATAAAGCCCAAAATCTACAAGCTTGCGATGTTTTTAACCGTATAGATCATGTATTTTGTGCAACACTGTTGTATGGCAGAGTTGTATGTATGGTTAATTAGACCAATTGATTTAGTTTAGTCAATTATGGAATAATTATGTAATAGCAAATCTTCACTGTTCTGAAAGGATTCAAAATGAATACGTTCATAATGGCAGCGTTCATCGCGTGACAAGGTTATGTTTAGATATTGTGTGACTGGGATATGTTTACGAACTTGAAGCGTGGAGGCTCCATTGGGTCCTTCTGCATCTCCACCATGCGAATGACTCTCTGCTTGGCCCCCGAGTTAAATGCCACTCCTTGCTGTGATGGAGTGTATCTGAGGAAGGGAAGGAAACAAAATACATTAAGAGAACATAACTGCAAACTCAACTCAACTATTCAGTGTTCATTACTTATTTAGATGTTTTCTTTTCTGAGAAAATGATTTTCCATTCATATTAAAGTACGTTGCTTGCCATATTCTGGTAAAGGATAGAACTGCTGACAACATAGTACACTGTAATATGACTGGTGTTTGAGGCTTATTGATAGCAACTCTGTGTGCATTTTAAGTGAAGGAGAAACAGTGGCTTATTCCTCAAAGGCTTTGTTAAAGATGTACGTTTTAAACCGCCATCAAGGAACGTAACGCATAGAATTTCGTATGTGGTATTTCACAGCATAAATCCCCACCGTTATAATTAATTAAACCCATTAAATAAATAAAAATAAGCATTTCTCTTTAGAAAAAAGTTAATTGCTTTATTGAATTGCAACTTGTGCATGCTTGTGTCTGTGTACGTACATTTCATTTAAACTCATGAATTAGCATTATATCATTTCCATAAATATAATTAACAACAATAGGAAAAGTTCAGAACTGTTGTTGCTTGACAACTACAGTATATGTATAATATTGTCCCCAAACTAGAATAAAGATGGCAGCTATTTGATTGGGAGCAGAGTCAGACATATCTACCTGATGTATTGTGCAGGAGCCTGTTTGTCTGCGGCCCTCACTGGCATGGCCGCAGCAATCTTCTGAGACACCTGCTTTTCCAGGGCAAGGCGTGTCTTCTCTGTCAGCTAAATAACCAAGAGAGGACAAATCTCAATTTCCAGGCAAAAACATACAAATTAATTCATTATACTCTAATCTAAGGCGACAGAGCCAATGTAGCCTAGACCATTAGCTTTATTTTAAAGATTTTGTTATTGTCCTCTTCAACGGCTAAGCCTATCCAAAGTTCAAAACATAGACAAATAAATCTAAACTCACATCTTTAACAGAGTCCTCGTCAGGCCTCTGCAGCTCTGGGGCTTCATCGTTTAGGACTTCCTTGGGAAGCAGGTCTGTGTACTTGCTGAAGATCACCTGCAGAGAGATAAGATTCACAACACAAAATTAAAGTGACTTTCCATTTTACAATGCCTGTTCAAGGCAGGAATGTTTCCCCATCATGCTGCCTTGTGCCGTGTAAATGTTATCAGGAGTATGATTCGTAGGTCATTTTTGTGCAGAATCGCCATCGGTAGCTTTAGTTCACAGCCGGCTTGGCGGTACATTTTTATCACACTGCTCACACGTCTCTCTCGCTCTGTGTGTCATCTTGTGTGTGAGAGAGAAGAGACAGATCGAGTAAACGAGAGAAAAATACAGTGAAATTACGCTATAAAGAGTTTTGTAACTTCACTTTTTTGACAACCGACTTGAGACAATTTAAGCATGCGTGCCTTATTTGGAAAAACAGCCTTTATTTCTCTTGACGAAAAAAAGATCTCTTGGTGATAATGCTTAAGTAACTGCGATCAACGACTTAATTGTTTACATGTCGTTCAACATTGGAAAAAAATTATGAATCCAACGATTCTGGAAGGAAGTGACAACGCTTATGTCAAAAGTGCTGGGTTTTGTCAGATATTGCATTCACATCTCTGTACCTAGGACAAATCCCAGATGGGCTAAATCAAGATGACTCATATTTACTTAAAATCTTACTTGCAGCAAGTAAAAAAAAAATCACACCCGTGTGAACTGAGTGGTGTGAGGTCTTCAGGACATCTTTTCAAGATGATCCAATACTTGTGATTGATTCTCTGATTGCATTCCCTTTTATACGCACTGTCCAGCACTGGTCTG
>OOFJ01141498.1:0-11510 GCA_900323375.1 Benthosema glaciale
GGCGATGCTAACGAGCTAACGTCGTTAGCATGTCTGCCATTGTCAATAAAAAACGGGCAATCTAGATACACAAGATTAAATTAGTTTATAGTTTTACATCATGTGTTTCTGTGGTAAACAACCGACTTTATATCTGCTCTGCTCACACTGTACGTTGCTATGGTAACATATCATCAGCTGTTGCTGTTGTGGGTCCACTGTTAGCATGGCGTTAGCATGTGTGCTATCAGGCAGAGGCTGAGACAGCTATAAAAGTCCTGACCCAAATGTCATAAAACACACAACACCTAAAAACGGAATGTTATTGTGGCCTATTGAGCACAAACAGACCATCATTATTTGCTTGATGGACCTAAAATGAATTAAATTGCATTAAATCTCCACTTAAACATTAAACATGGCTGCCATTCCAGTCTGTGGAGGGGGCGGGGATAGTAAAGAGGGGCTATTCCATTGGCCTGTTAATGAAGACAATGAAGCCGGGAGCTCCGTGAATGGTCAGTTAATGAAGCCTGGGGCCCCGTGAATGGTCGGTTAATGAAGCCTCCTCCTGTGATTGGTCAGTTAATGAAGCCTGAAGCCCCGTGAATGGTCGGTTAATGAAGCCTCCTTGCTTCCTGCCACAAACAGTCTTCATTTGCCTTTGAGTAACAATATCGGTACAAAATATTTTTAAAAAAAGTAAAGAAATTAGATTTGTGCTGCTGTCTTAATATGCATACTATAGTGTGCCATTTTTGATGAATGCGAAGGATTTGAAACACACGTGAAAATCGAGGAAAACGACAGGCTAAAGTCCATGGTTTTGGACCGGCATACTATAGTGTGCAATATTTGACAAATTCGGAGGATTCGGAAAAAAAGGGGAAATCGTGAAAAACGATAGGCTACAGTCCATGGTCTCGGACCGGGATACTATAGTGTGCCATTGTTGACGAATTCAAAGGATTTGAGAAAAAGGTGGAAATCAAGAAAAACGACAGGCTATAGTCCATGGTTTCGGAGCGGCATACTATAGTGTGCCTGTTGTACAGGTGGAAGGATGTCTGGAAAGGCTTCTATAAAGCCTAATCTATTCGTAATCCTATATCGCATATAAGCTACAGTCTACAGACAGCATAACACGACAGTGTTGCTGTTCAAAAAGAACACAACTACACACCTATCATGATGCATGCCACACGCTGTTGGCATGTACAGTAGGTGTGACTTGTGTCACAGGGTAACATGTCATTATGTTACCATGTTGGCCTATTATGATCTGACATTGACCATGATGTCAGTATCGTGGTCAGTATCATGTTGGTAGCCCTGTCACAGCCCTGTCACATCAGGTATAAGGGACCTGGATATTGGATAGGGGGCCCTTGCCAAAAAGAAACAAAGATTGAGAAACACTGATCTAGAGCATACCTGCCATACATTTTCATTTCAAGACTGAAATAAGACTGATGTAAGAACACGAAAAGCTGTGTCTTGCCGTATCTCTTTGTCCTAGTTATCTAATCAAGCTGTAACCTGTAAACAATGGCTGAGTGTAGGAGTAGGACATCTGTCTGTTCAAAATAGCCAGGCAGATGTTAACTAAATCCAACATTCTCCCTGTGGCCCTGCACGGAACAGAACAGTTCCGAAGCAAGGGAGCAATTATAGCTGTGGTGAGTGTGGTCACACATATTTATATTTTATTCAAAATAGCTGATCTACAAATCGTTGAAAATTGTGGAAATAAAATGTGAAAATGTTCTCCTATAATGACATGCTCAAAACAGTCAGGGTTTATGAGAGTTCAGTGTATAAACAACATGCCTTCTTTTCTCTCAGGGAACAAAATGTCTCCTGCTTGTCTGAGTCGTCTCCCTCCCCAAAGTACACTCCTCTGAAAAGAATAAAGAACTAATAGAGCCCTAATTACTAGGCATATCACAACTGTCAAAGCAAAATTATTTTAACAACCAAAAAAAAATAAAGCTTCCCAGAAGGAGCATATAATATGCACTGTGTGCCTCTGTGTGCAAATACTTAATATAGTTGACCGGGGTCCCCGGGGCTCCATCCTAAAGCCCTAATCACACCAAAGGGTCAAGACTGTTTTGGCGCATGTCCCTGCGGTGTGATACGTCACACCGTACGTTGACGTGCGTTGACGCGTGTTGACGCAAGCGATTCAACAAATGGAATTCAATGGACCATATCACACCAAAGGGTCACCATGCAACTCCTTGCAACCGTTTGGATCAAAGGAGTTGCATGATGACCCTTTGGTGTGATTAGGGCTTAATAGTTTTTCTTTCTGTTTTTGTTCTTCTTCTTTCTTTTGTTACTGTTTTTGTTTCCATGAAAAATAAAAAGTGTATGCCATATCATAATGTCTGTGTAACAATTTATAATCTGTTTTCAATAAAAACATATTTGACAGAGAACCAGAGGCTGATAAGAAAAGTGTCAAGTTCATTCAACATGTAGGAAAATATATTCAAGTTAAAATACAGAAACGATAAGAGGGGTTATTATAGCAATGGGAAATGGTGATCCTAAAAGTGGTCCTGAGCTCAAGGACAGATACAGTAGATGATAAATATATATATAGGGCGGTGAAGACTTCAGAGCCTACTGGGTCCTCTAGTCCAAACTAAACACACGTACAGAGCAAATAAACAGAATGAAGTCTGTTTTACGGGTATAAATAATATCATGTTTAAATAAAGTCAGGTCTGCATAGCCTTTTTGTTTTAGGAACGTATTCGTTTAAAAGCGTCCACTGCCGATGCCGTCGTATACAATTTCCCAGGCATTTCCATTTGGCACTTTTATTGCTTTTTTTTAAGGGACTCAGACATTCTGCCCACCAAAGATAAGCAAACTCAAACTATAAACAGGGACATGTTTGTTTTGTTACATTATAACAATACACTCTTCTGTATGTGTTTTTCCTTTTTCCAGTGATCCAATTTCGCAACTCTCTGCAGTTCTCCAGACCTCATTGTGAAGGCTTACTTTGCAATATGTAAAGGGCTGGCAGAGGCATATTGGCCACATAACGTGGTCAGAAACATTCAATATTATAATCTTAAGAATAGTTTGGTACACCATCGGGGCCCAGCTAGCTAGCTCAAATGTTGAAAAGGTAATTGAGGGTGTAGAAATGTCCTTACGGCACCAGATGCTCCCAATTATATACTGACTCAAGCATGAGAGCCTACGTACTGTACAGTCCACCTCACATAACCCTACCGTACTTGGACAATTGGGAGTTGATGTGATGAACCAATATACTAATTCCTACAACATATACAGCTGATAACAGTTATTATATAAATAAAATAAGTAACAGTTATATAAGTAAAATAAGTACCATTAACAGTTGTATAAATGTATATGGATGAAAATCACATGCAGTAGGGTAGAATAACCTCTCCAAGATCAAAGAACCACTGAAGGAAACATATTACATCTCCCACCAACTAAAACATTTGGCAGTACAGTACTGAGCATGTCACAATAGCATGCACAGATCTAATATAATAACAGCTACCTATTACTACCTACCACAAGAAGAAATATGAATCCTGCATGCATGATTAATGCTGATTAACAAGCGAACTTGAGATGTTTGCTGCCAGATTAGTCTACTTGCCAGCCCATAGAGCCCCATTGTGCACCCGGACATTTTGAGTACACCAAGGTTTTATGCTAGAAATGTTGAGTATGGGTCCCCAGCATGTAGAAACTGCCGGATGCTAACTTGCATATGTTGAGCAATTTTCATAATTGTCATAATATGTGACCATACCATTAACAACCTATATTAGGCAAAAAAGTTAAAATTTCATCATGCTTTATGTAGCATGTGATATGTCTAACTAGGGGGTTTTCATGATGCTGAATCCATTCCAAGCATTAGTTTTGCAAAAAACACACTCATTGGGCTAAGAATGGCCATAGCACTTGCCCAAATGTGCTGACTAAGCACATTTATGATGATGGACATGGCCGTTTTTAGCCCAAGGAGTGTTTTTTGAGCAAAACTAATGCTTGGAATGGATTCAGCATCATGAAGACCCCCTAGTTAGACATGTCATATGGCACATAAAGCATGATGAAACTTTTACTTTTTTGCCTAATATAGGTTGTTAATGGTATGGTCACATATTATGCCAATTATGAAAATTGCTCAACATATAAAGTTAGCATCCGGCAGTTTCTACATGGTGGGGACCCATACTCAACATTTATTATAACATAAAACCTTGGTGTACTCAACATGCCAGGGTTCACATTCTGGCAAATGGACTAGATCGGGGATATTAAACCAAAAGGAAAACTAATGAAAAACAAAACCTTAAAGAGTTCATGCTGTCCTCCATGTATCTTCCTTTTATATTACACTATTCAGGGTATTATAGGAGCATATATACTGTTGCTATTCCATGATAGGACCACAAGTGCATGGCCTTTCATTTGAGTGAGCTTGCAAAAAGGCTAATGATCAGTGGTGCGCTTTTCTCGGGTCAGGAAAATGCTGTCACGAATTAATTGCCTTTTCTACAGTAGCAAATTAATGACACTGAATTTTATATGAAGCTGGTGCTGCACAGCAGCCACACCTCAGGCAAAAAGTGGTTCCACTTTATACTCCCATTCAAAGACATCTCTGAATAGCTTTTTCTTGACTCCAAAAACTGAACTTAAAGATGGAGTGCTGTGATTTCTGTACTTTTTCTGTTTTGCATGTGTCTTATGGAGTTAACATTACTTTAATAGAGCCCCAGGTGTGGTTATTATAATATTCAAATATGTCTTCCCTGTGTATTTTTGGCTTCTTCCTGAAAGCGAAGAAACCAACCAAGCGAAAAGGCCCAATCGAAATAACACACTTTTAGTGACATCATAACTCTAACCTCTCCCACATTATCATACAACAGCTGTGTGGGCGAGGCTTAAGTTCAGGTGGGTGGTGCTAAGGTGAAATCCAGGTATACTTGATGAACTGGTGGTGGTGTGGCCACATGAAAACATAATTTTAACACTTTTATCTACATATATATATTTTTTTTAAGAAATCTTCCTCCTAGTATAATAATATAAAAATCACTCATGGCACTCCATCTTTAAACCTGCTTCTTTGTACTGCTCCAGCCTGTGTATAACAGAGAGTGTTGTTCTACCAAAAAAGACAACCCAGATGTGGAAAGCCTGAAACTAGAGCGATGTATGCAATAATCTTCTGAACCCTCGTGATTACGGCTGGAAATTAAACCACAGTGTACAGGACTGAACCCTGATCAGGTTCACTGCCACTGCATGCGAGTAAACTCAGACAATATGTGGAAAACCTCAGTATGAAATGCTCTGTCAGCACAATCATAGAGGCTTGGACGGAATGTTAAAGGAAAGTAGAATATATGGGTAGGCCTAATTGTTGTTAGCCCCCAACCACCACCACAACCACCACCACCACCATCACCAAGTTAGTATCCCCAAACCACATCATGCAATGAGATTCAGAAAAGCAAAGACTGTGAATGCACAGGAAGAGGGAGTTTTTCTATGTGGGGACTGGGCCATGTGCAGAAGAAAAGGGTTTAACATCCAGAACAGGGACCACTGTTTGATGTGGGAATGAAAGAAACAGCATAGGGGTTACTTTGCCAGCGCCCAGGAGCGGAATTGAACTTTTGGACAGCATGAAGCAGAGAATAAACAGGTCTGCTAAAAGGGCCGATTGATTAGCAGCAACCATGGGAATGTAGAGAGAGAACTCTCAAATCAACCCACCACTGCCAACCTGCAAATGAGACCAGTAGCTGAACAGCTTCTACACAGGGGTCTGTGCCACTGCCATAGCAGCTGTGGAAAGGTCATTGTGTTTGATGACTGTAATTTTCAAGGAACTCGCTAGGTTTAAAAGGTAGGAGGTAAAATGGTTCCACAGAATGTGGCATCATTTTAAAAGTCAGTGGGGAATCATTCAGAAGCCATTACATCAGTCAGTCAGGCGGTTGCTGATTGCAAATTATGGAAGGGTAAGGGTGGGCTAAAATAAGAACACCTCACGAAGCTCAGCATCAACGGAGGCATTGAAATTACACTTAGGAGCCTTTCAAACAGGGAGCGATGAATGCACACGTGACGTTGTTGCCTCGATCAACGACAGGCCTGCTACAGGTCTTCTCAAGAGGGGCGCGACAACGCAAGCGTAAAAAAAAAAGCTAAACAGAATCCAGGTCCGGTCCGGTGAGTCGCGGCGCGTTATATCGCTTCCCGTTTGAAAGGGCCTTTACACTTACTTTCCAACATGATATCTGCTTAGAACAAAGGGGATCTACCACCGCGCCTCAAGCCTAAAACGGCCGGTCCGGTGCGTCACAGGTAAAGGACATCAGTATGGTGAAGGAGGAGAGGACACTGGAGCATCACGGACAGTTTAGGCCTTTTATTAATGCAAAATATACAAAGAGATTAACGTTTCGACCTAAAAGGTCTTCATCAGAGTCATGCCTAATAAAAGGCCTAAACTGTCCGTGATGCTCCAGTGTCCTCTCCTCCTTCACCATGATATCTGCTTAGTCTGACTAGACCGGTGCCCGGCTGTAGAGCACCGAGTCGGTAGCGATGGAAGTTGGACGCCCCACCTGGCAGCACAATACCTATGTTTTTTTTTTAAATTCAGTGTAATTTGAATGTAGTGCACTGGTTAAACGTTTTGAGTGTTTTAGGATTGCGTCTACAGTGTTACTGTATGTCATCATATCTCTGATACAAAAGGGGGCATTGCCCTGACATTATTGCTGGGTTCTTGTGTCAACTCGACAGAGAAAGAACTTAAAAGTGAGTAAAGCGCTTGGATGGATGGAGGGCTCTGATTGGTACAAGGCCAGGTTATGGGAGTCTGATACCCAAACCACCCTGCTGGTCCAATAGCAAATTTATGCAACTTCATTTTTTTTTTACAAAGGAAAAAGTAAAATAATGAACGCGAGTGCTACAAATCAGATTTCATTTCATTTTACTTTCAGGATTTTCTTTCTTCTTAAGACTTTATTTTCCCACAAGGATCGAGGAACTCCTGTCCATGACAGCACTGAACTTGACAAACACCAGCACACATGAGCACACATCAATAACAACAACAACAACAGAGAAGGAGCAGTACTCAGGGCCTGTTCACTCAGCGAGGCATGTTGATTAAGGTGACTGCTACTTGACTGCAGTGCTAGGTATCGGGCCTTTCACAAAGCAAGCCCTTTTGCACCATAATGTTCTGTTCCTGTGCGGCGTGCCCAGAGCAGGCCATTAGGCTAAGGTAGTGTTGAGTGGGTGTGTGATGATGCTATTGATGATTGCAACGTGTGCAATGGCTTGTTTGTTTAGTTCTGTGAGGGTGAGTGTAAGCCAAGGAGACCAAATTAATCTGGCAGCAGCGTGTGGGTTTTTTTTCCTTCTTTTCTTTGGTTGTTACCGTTTTTGTTTTGTTCTGTTGTTTTTTAGTGTTTTGTTTGTTCTGTTTTTCTTTCTCCTTGTTATAGTTTTGTTCAGTTTTTTGTTGTTTTTTTGTTTTGTTTTGCACAATTTGTTGTTCGTTAAGTATTAGATTGTGATAAGGATAGGCACTTATAAGCTATAAGCTTCTGCCTATGCCTTTTCGATCATTCTGAAATTAATTTTGCTTAAGATGAAATGTTATCTGAAAGAAAGATCGAAATAAACTATTCATTCATTCATTCATTCATTCATAGAACTAGTCAGAAAAGGGTGCTCTTTTGAGCCCACATGGGCAGCCTAACCAGGGCTGTGGCAGTCATGGGTTTGCAGTGCAAGCTTTGGAAGCCATAGAAAGTTTGAATTGTGCATACTGCTGAGATTTCCTCAGACTCTGCTATCTCTCTACGGTGGCAGCTAGGACAGAGTGCTTGGGCGGTGAGCGACACTCTCCGTTTATTAGATTTTCGAAAGCTGAATTGATTTAATTTCTCTTATCTTTTGCGTTGACAACATAGGGGCTGTTGGTCTTACGCTTGCTTAATGGACAGGTACTCCAGACCAGGAAGAATCTTTGTTGAAGTTATTGCTTATTGAATTTGTTGTAACCTTCCCCCAAATGAACTGTCACGATGTGCAAGAGAGTTGAGCCAGAAGGCAAAGCTCTCTGTGTACCAAGCGATCTTCGTTCCTACTCTCACCTATGGTCATGAAGTGTGGGTCATGACCGAAAGAATAAGGTCGCGAATACAAGCGGCCGAAATGAGTTTTCTCAGACGGGTGGCCGGCATATCCCTTAGAGATAAGGTGAGAAGCTCGGTCACGCGGGAGAGATGCACGTCCCACTGGGAGGAGACCCCGGGGCAGACCAAGGTGCAGATGGAGGGATTACATCGACTCTCTGGCCTGGCACCGTCTCGGGATCCCCCAGGAGGAAGTCGCTAATGTTGCTCGGGACAGGGAGGTCTGGAGCTCTCTGGTGGAGCTGTTGCCCCCGCGACCCGACAACGGATAAGCGGTTGAAGATGGATGGATGGATGGATGGACATTGTGCACATGAACTGACTTTGCCTCTGTTGTTGGTTTGATCGGTCTTCACAGACGCACACGCACGCACACGTACACGCACACACGTTTAAACAATCAAGACAAGAGGTGATCAAGAAATAAATCTATAATCATCCATGGCTATAATTTATAATCATCCTGGCACAAACATGTTGGTCTAAAAGTGTATTGATACCTGCCAACCGGGTAAACAAAATTATGCTTTTAAGTGACGGTATACACATATTAGCCACAGTTAAAGGTTTCTTTAATATTATTTTATGGTACAAAGGTCAATTGCCTTCCACCTTTTGACCCAAAGGTTAATCTTATCTTCACAACAGCTTACTGATCATTCATTCCCTCCATGTTTAATGGAAATCTTGAAGGCCAAGTCCAAATCTCAAAGACACCATGTTCTGTGCAAAATATCCCTGTAACACATACGTGATATATCACTCTCATAATTATGTAAACTTTTACTTGTATTTACTAAGGTCAAATAAAAGGTTTAAAGGAGCATTCATTGATTTGGCAGGTTATTGATTTGGGTAATTTGGAGAAAACCCTGGTCCGCCCTGGTAACACGATGTGCACATGCACACGCTCTACAGTAAGTGATATTTGAATTAAGTGAAATCACTGAATACACCTTTAACCACTTAATAAGTATTTCATGAGGTGTGTTGTGAGCTTTAGATTGCATATTTTCTCTATGTTTTAAAATGAAAAGGTAAAGTGTTTGCCTACAGTATAATGACCATACACTCACAAAGTTAAGACAAGTTGGGCCTGAAAATATTGGGCCACTTAAAACATACCGATACATACATTTAAAACATACATACATACATACATACATACATACATACATACATACATACATACATACATACATACATACATACAATATTACTGTAGCCTCAGGCGCCATAAATCATTATCACCTTTCAACTATTTGAATCAGTTTGACAACAGAAAGCCAAAAGGTTAATGAAAAAAAGGGAACCCCAACCTACAAAATAATTCCGCTCTATGATCAGCATCTCACTAAAATTAATTTTCATAGAGGCCTCCATGTAGCCTCAGGCCACATTAATTCATTACCAAATTTCACTGATTAATGTCACAATCTGGGAACCTGTATCTGGGAATCTGTATTCCGTTGCTCTGAATCTGTATTTTTGGGGGGGAATTCAAATGTTTATTTATTTTTCAAAATTGTACATTATACAGGTTCAGCATAACACAGCAGCAGCATCTCAAAACATACACATAGCCAGTCCAAAACACAAAACAGTTAGAATATAATAAAATAAAAATCAATCCAGGTCAGTGTTCATTTACGGTCCATATAGAAACCATCCCATGTCTCTTTCATTTTGCTTTCCCCATTTACCCTGCCCAGCATGTACTCATATAATGTGATCTTTGTCATTTCTTTATTCCATTATTTGAGACAGCAGGGTGTTCTAGGAACCTTCCAGTTACGCAGAAGGATCCTGGCAGCTGTAACAAGTCCAACCTTTACAATGGTGAAATATTTTTTATTTATACCAGGGACTACTGTCTTATCTCCCAATAGACAGAGCCGACTCTGAATCTGTCTTGAGACACTGATACCGATTTGAGTGCAAAAAATGGGACTGTATATGAGTGTGTTGAATGACGATTGAGACACACAACTGAGTAATATACTGTGGGCTGTGGGGACTTCAGTATATTATTTTTTCTCTATGAAGTTGGTTTAAGAATAGTTAACCTGCCGAGATCACATCAGCAGTTAAACAATTTTCTTACTAGTATGCAACTTTTTATTTTGTTCACTGCGATCTGACTCAAGGTGCGTTGTCCGTTAATAATATCAAAATAAATAGAAAAGGATGGGTCGCACACTCACAAGAATGCTTCTTGTGCTTTTATTAATAAAGAACAAACGTTTCGGATATCCAGCCTTCCTCAGTGTGAACTAGTATGCATCAATGGGGTGTCTTTGAAACAAGAGTACCTTACCTCAGTCGACTCTGCCAGCATTGATCAATACAGGCAACAAAAGTCTTAAAAATAACTTTAAAGAACAAAAGAGTGACCTAGCTAAGAGTAGCTTGAACATTGTTTCACAAATGATACAACCTCAAATGTAGTCTCTCCATACAGCGGTGTCGCTGTTTTCCCAAATATTTGACAATGGGTTCCCAGATTGCCTCAAATGTAACTGCTACATACTACAACCAAGTGAACATGATTAGTTTATCATTCATAATAGAAAACATGATGGAAACATGCAATTAAAGGTCAAAAATAAATGTTGAAATGGCTTTCTTTTTTCAAACGCTTTCATGTTGACAGCACTATGAGTGACATTAGGTTACTAATCTTTAACATACATGACCCAAAAGAGAAGCACTACATACGTACATAACATACGCATATTGCCTAACATTCATCAATGACAACATGGTTTAAATGTGGTACCGTGTAACTGAAGTCTTTATGTTAAAGTAAGTGTTAAATGACTTAATTCTGATAGTTATCATTATTGCTCTAGAGTAGGTCATTTGTTCAGTAACTTCTCTGTTTCTGTAGCTCTTCGTGAGTAAAATACAGTACATTTTCAGTAAATGTATCCATATAATCGGGAGAGAGAACTCATACATTACACAGGATAAACAAGTGAATTTGGAATTGATTAAAAATGAGTAGACAAAATTGGAATTGGAACACTATCAAAAATGACAGGTGCTGAGCGATACACAGTAAATACTAAAATAATAAAGACGCTCGCACACTGCAGGCTCTGATGCTGTAACTGGTGCCTTGTTTTATTGCATCAATAACTTGATAGAGTGACGTTTCGAGCACAATGCTCTTCTTCAGAGGAAGAGCATTGTGCTCGAAACGTCACTCTATTTTAATAGTTTGACCTAAAAACATCACAGCACCTTGCTCTAATGATGTTGTCGATCAGATGAATGTGTACT
>OOFJ01141535.1:6498-17551 GCA_900323375.1 Benthosema glaciale
GGTAGCAGGGCAGTAATTTCACAGAGGCCATGGAGGCCATGGCCGCCGGTGCCCCTCTCTTTGGCCTTGTGCCCCTCAAAAAATGACATGCCCAGAAGGCCACAGTGGCCGTGGTGCCCTTATGCCCCGACCGGCGCCCACAGGAGTTCATATTGCCGTTTTCCCTCTGCACAATTTTCCAGTCAATACAGTATCACGGCTCAGAAACGTGAACACCAGAGATATATTTGTGTATTGTAGTTGTGATGCCATTTGCAAAGTTTGTTTGCCATTTGTTTGTCTGACGCAAAACAGTGTGGCTCTCCATAAAATGAGGAGGAGAGATGATCTATCTAGCCCACCAAAACAAACAAACCTAAAATAATTATGACCGGGAACTTGATTGAATCATTGTTTTAATTGATGGCCTTCATGCCCTGGCACTCTGCCTTTGTGCCCTCAAACAGTTGACCACACTAAAGGCCAAGTGGCCTTGCCCCTAAAAGGATGAAATTCCAGGCCTGCATACACTGATTACTGATTAAACCTGACTACAATTACCCTACCACGCTGTTTAAACTTGATTTATAAGATCTTGTGAAGTATCTTGTTGTCGTCATCATACATACCATATACCAAGGTTTGTAAAGAGGAAATAAAAGGTAGTTTTTGTTTTTACAAGTACACCTTTAACCAATAAAGATTAGTATCTCAATTACACCACCATTATATCATCAACTCATCCAACCAATCAAGGTTCGGGACAAAACAAACGTGTCCCGACCCGTGACAAAACAAACATTGTTGTGAAAACAGTACTTGCGCTCGCTCTGCTCGTGCAAGTAATTAGGGGAAAATAGCTGATCTACAAGCTCTGTCACACATTGTGTAGTGTTTGAGCGTGTCAATCAGACCCCGGTCAACGAAGTGTGTAGAGTTTTAGAGTGTCTAATCTTCCAACTGCTGGGCTGATCGGCAGCAATCCTTGTTATAAAACCTTTTGAAATAACTATTAGTCATCTGTCATAGATGCTGTATGTCAGACCAGGGGCCTTTTATAATGGGTTTAAAAGGGGTGTTTGTTTGGGCACTATAATCATACTGATCAGAGTGCCCAAACATAAACCCCCCCCCAAAAAAAAAAAAGAGACAAAAAAACAAAAGAAAGAAAGACATGATATGAAATTAATAGTTAAGTCCCAGTTGTAGGATAGTTGATGGACTTGGCCTTGAATTAAGTTTGTATATCGTAAATGTATCATTCATTCTCATACTGGCTCATACAGTAGGCTGATTACAATTACTCATTTGAAACACTTAATGCTGTTAAATGTTAAACATCTGCTTTGAATAATTGAAAAACGCTATGCAAAAAGAAAGCCCCACAGGCAATTGACAACAAAACGACAAACAATACTACACGCTACGCATTTCACGTGATACCATTATCATGTGCAATATGGTAACGGTTGGGTAATCTTCAATTTGTATGCGAGTGCGTGCGAGCGTGGCTGCAAGCAATTAACAGTCAATTGTTTATTCTAATCTGCGATTAATTGAGACGAGATGGAATTCTAAGTTGAGCTGAACCCAAACATATTGTAATTGCTTAATTTGTTTAGATAACTGTCTAAGTCACTTTTCATTTCATAACACAGATTCATATTTAGGTGGTTATACATTTGAAAAGTGATAAACCTGCTCAAGCTAGTGGAAGGATTGCTATGAAACGATAACGATGTTGTCAAAAAAGTCACATAATGGCTGATATATGGACCAGATCGATATACCAATCGGTTCAAGTGGTTCAACACTGATGATAGTGCTGTCAAACAACTCTATGAAGCTATAATATAATAATACTTTGGTCCCATGCACTCCTTCGGGTGTTTTTTGTCACTGTATGCTTGCTACGTGAGCATTTACCCACCATGCATTTACCCACCATAGCTACTAGGAGCAGTGAGTGACTTTCTACGTCGACACACACACATAACACATTGCTGGCCTTGCCACCCCAGACCATCTATGAAATCTATAAAATGCAACACAATTTTATACATTATGTAAAGGTTCCTGCTTAATCTCACTCTTAGCTAAGGGGGTCCTTGTCCTAAACAAATTTTAAATCCACTTCTCTAGAATCTACCTGCACCTCAGACAGATCAGGAGTAAATTCCAAGTCTCACAGAAGGTGGCCTGACAGACAGTCCAGCGTCGAACAAAGGAACAATGCAGTAATAACAAAGTGAACAAATCGTTCTTTGATCAGTGTCCTCCTTTAACAGATAATAGTGATGAAGATGAAATTACGTCACAGCTATTATTTTATCACAGATATTCTGGCTAGTGATGAAGATGAAATTTCATCATGGTAATTATCATCACGGACATTATTGGCAAGCAAACACAAGTTGGGTCACTCACGGCTTTTGTAAATTGTTCTTTTGTTTTCAGCTTTGATTTTTTAATAGTTGCCTGATTGGCTCTGGAGACCCCGATAAGCCTGTTGACACGTTTGGTACATTTTCAGGACAGAACAAGGCATATTAATTGATTGACGACAGCATCATCATCACCACATTGGCAATTTCAGTGTACATGTTAAACCAGATCTACAAGCTTACAATGGTATATAAAGGAATTAGTCCTGTGTGTGTGTATATATAGAAAATGTCCTCCCTCCTGACTGATATCACAGCTTTTATATCACTTTTAGCTGAATTTTGTATTCTCTTTCTCTCTTCCAGAAGCTTGTTCTGATCTCAGGCCTCCATATGATGAGCCCTTCATCTCACAAAGAGAAATGCTAGGAAGCAAACTACAGCCCAAAGCGTCTATACCTGTAGAGCGGGACTTCTGTCGTACAGGTAGGCAACAGACAGTTTTCATGCCCTGTGGATGATTTGCCTAGACAATTTTCAGCAGCAGTTCTTGTCAAGCCTAGACGAACCCTAACCATCTGGGTAACTACGATGTGAGCCTTTCTCAAGCATGACACTGGCCAAATGTATAACTTTACACACACAGCATAGCTAATCTAATGCAATGGTTCCCAAACCTTTCGACACCAAAAGACATGTTTGGCATGTAGGGTAGAGTATGTTCACACAATATCCTGTTTCTGGTTTGATACAAATATTGACCTGAATGTCAATTAACTCAATGGAAAGAAAATCAGCACTTTTAATACCCAGGGTATCCAGTTTCAAACCCGGGGTAGAAGAGGAAAGTTACAACTTTAACTACTTAAGCCCTATTCAATAAGTTGTGATATATTATTCCTATTTCAAAAATTGTGAAATATACAAGTGACTATTCTGTGAATATACGTTTAACAGAAATATTTTTCTATATATTTCTATTAAAACATTTCTAATAATAGAAAATGTATAGAGAATACATGGGAGGTCCTCTCAAGCAATATGAAAGCTCCAAGTGCACAGAACTAGGTTCACTTAGTTCTTGCTCTCTCCTAAAGTTGTTGAAAGCTTTCCTCACATCTCTGGCTGCTCGGCTGAGCCAGATACCAGCATCACACCTGGCTGTGAGCTATAAATCTTTGGGGAGACGGTGCTGGCTTTCTTCTGCAGACAGGAGGAGAACAGGTGGTTGTTCTCAACAGTGGCATTTAAATTATCACTCTGCTCGCACTTCTTAGAACTCAAAAGGATGGCGTTTGAATTAATAACGGATCGTTATTCATAAATGTATGCCGAACGGTTTCTCATATTGCACTTCCAGACGGTAGTGGAAGCGAAGACGTAGTACGTTCGGATGTTTTTACTTAAAAAAACAAAACTAAAAACTAAGACATTAAAATAAAAGTACCAATACCACAATGTAGAAAGAAATACTATAGTAAAAGTCCTGTATTCAATTTTACTTGAATAAAAAGTAGGCTACAAAAGCATTGGCATCAAAATATAAAGTAAGTAGTAGTACAAAGTAAAAGTATTTTCCAAACAAGTAGCAAACTTGTTTTGGGGGGAAATAGAGGATCTACAAGCCCACAGCACGTTAGTTACATCACCATGCAAGTATGAGCTTGTAGATTGATCATTTTCAGTATGTTTCAGTAAAATTACCCTATAGGGATGGATGACGGGTGTGGGTTTTATCAATATTCAACCAATGACAAGTATTAACAAGAGCTTGCATAATAATTACTTTGGATCGCAATGACCATAGTTTGCTCTAATGGTCATTTGCCCACAATGTCCACTCTTTGAAAATATTTGGGTTTCATCATTTAACCTTTTCTTTTAACAATGACAAAAGCACAACTTTTAGTATCCTGATAGAACTAGGTTATTAATGCACGTAAGTTTTGCACATAGGTTTTCAATTTCATACAACAGTGACTATATGCACTATAATGCTGTTCAAAAACTTATACTGAAATACTACTATACTGTTGGAAACACACATCTGTGTTAATGCACTGCATCTGGAAATACTGTATTCACTTTAATTCACTTTGAAAAGGTGAATGGAAACGTGCAGGGAAGGGATAACTTTAAATATCGAATAGAAACCGATTAGCAGCATATCTTGAAAAGAGCTTCAGATGTAAAAGAAAACCATCATCATGCAGGATATTTGGGGGAATAAATTAGGATGTCACACAGTCACTTAGTTTTTGCAACGGCCATTTAAGGTTGCCGTGTGAGATCACCCACAAAGGAATGTTGTTTTCAAAGGATGCGTCAGAATTCCGTCAGGGGGAAGCTGGCTTCGATGCAAGAGTGCAAAGCACCAATGGATCAGAACCAAAGATGTGTTCAAAGTCCACTCATTGTAGATGGTAACAACAGATGGCTTCACTTTGCGAGGGGGAAATCCTTGAAAGCTTGTTTTCCTATTGCTTTTGCTAATATTCTCATGGCCTGCCATTGTTTATTATGTACAAACCAACCGGCTCTTCCAGCCCAGGTTATGGGAAATCTCTCTTTATGCCAAACGTATGATTATGTCTTACGATGCCCCGAATTAGCCGATTTACAAGCTCAAAACGTGATGCGGGCGCGCCGCACTGTGAGCTTATAAATCAGTTATTTCCGCTGTGCACCGACCGCCACACGGCAAAGTACAAGTCCGCCTTCTAATGGATGGCTGTGTCACTGGATGTGGCACAGTGCACTGCCTCCATATGTGAGCAATTTGCTGCTTATGTTTAAAGTCAACAATGTCAGGCAGGAAAAATGCGCCGAAAAGTCAATGAAGCTGGCTTTTTGTATATTCCACACCGTTGGCTATTATGTCAAATCGTGGCCCGTGTTTAGACGTGTTTCACACCAGTGACAGAGAAACAAAGACTCTCTCACAGAGGGAATTAGTGCAAATCGATGTTAAGTTGATTATGAGGTCGCCGTGTTTGTTATCAAGGTCAAGTAAAGAGAAAGGGAGTTAAGAAAGAGTTGTAACATGTTGTGGGGGCTGGAGAACAGACGACAGAACATTGATTATGAATACAGAAACCAAATGATTGAGGGGAGGGGATCGTTCTGCTGTTCATTGCTCATTAAATCTCGTGGGATATGCATGAGAAACGCACTGAGTGACTACATTGTTTGGAAATGTTTTTAGCAGCGTGCATGCTTACATTTTTACCTCATTGTTACCACTAACTAATCGACAAAACGTGACGTGAAGACATATCAAAAAAAAAAAAAAAAACATCTCCTGTTGCAGAAGAGGTTTTTCACCATAGTGTTCAAGTAGGCCTAAATGAAGCATGCATCAACGACTGCGCTGCACTATTGCCCCGCGGTGAAAAGAAATATATGGAACCGATCGCTTTCTTCTGCTTGTTTTCATTCCGGCTGATTTAAATCGACGTTCATCATCACTTTTGATTTAAGAGCACAGCAAACTCTTCATCTGCTGTTGCATGAGAATAGGCCATATGAGGAGAGAGCTTCTCACACACTCCTGATGTTTTCCTGTAATAACCAAACATCCACCTGGTATCGTTGGTCCCTTTGTACTTTAGTTTCCATGACCCACAATGTTAAGAACGCAATTTAGGTCGGTGGCTCTCAAGCTTTTTCGTGCCATTGACCCCCAAATTGATATACATATTTGGCCGCGGACCCCCATCTGAAAATGTTTTGTGCCAGGGACCGCCAAAAGAGAAGATTTGTGTTTAAATTAAAAACTCTAAATTATTAAAAACAATATCTAAAGAAATAGCAGATCGCACAAGCTCGCAGCATGGCATGAAGTGACACGCTGTTAGCTTTATACAGTATCTGCTATTTTTAAATAGCCAAGTTAACACATTTTGCTGGTGACCCCCTGGAACCCCTCCCATGGCGGCCCAGTCCCCACCATTGATAGTGTTTATTTAAACAGATGCTAGGTTCTTGGTTTACCTGGGATCCTAGTTTCTTGAGGCACTACACTGTATCTCTCTGCATTCTGTGTGCTTATGTCGCTCTGGACAAGAGTGTCTGCTAAATGCCTACAGTACATTGTAATTTGTATTTGTACTTGTCATATGCGGAAAAATAGAACATTTCTAGACGTATAATCTCACAGAATATCCATTGCTGCGTTGTGAGATTATGCCATTTGCTATTGTGGGTGTGCAACACTGTACGGTGGAGCATAAATTGCGTGTGGCAAGGAAGACCATATCAGCAATGGAGCATACATGTATAATACCCGTCATGAATTAGCTTATTCTCCTTTTGCTAAACCGATTTAGGCCAGGTTTTATTATATTTATAGTCAGGTTTTATTATATTTATAGTCATAAGTAGCAGATCTACGAGCTCAAAGTGTGTCGAGCTTGCAGCTCCGCTACTTTTGATACTTTTGTGTGATCAAGTAGGGCGTTAATTTATGAAAAAAACACAAGATCAAATATGGCGTTTAGAGGTTTCTGGTCAGCAACAATATGTGCTACAAAAATGAATTCTGAGAAAAACTGTGTGTCAACGCCACAATCTAGAAATATGGTACTCAGTTATGTTAAGGTTTCAGCCCAATCCAAACCCGATTGACTTCCAAGTTAAATATTTCAAAAAACATAACCTTCCAAAATTTATCTACAAGCTACTTCATTACAAGAAGCTATTTCATTGCTTTTGGGCAGAAACCTTATCAATCTCCATATTTCAACTTTTAATGTTTTTTTGTGAATTACTCTTCCACTTCATTGACTTTGACCTAAGCGTGCGTGCGTGCGTGCGTCCGTGCGTGCGTGCGTGCGTGCGTGCGTGTACATACAAGTGTTGCACACAAGTACAGTACAGTACAGTGAAAATAGCCTAACTACAGTACAAGCTCACAATGTGCTGCGATCCGACAGATTGTTTGCTTGTAATGTTTGTAGAGTATTTTCTTTTCTTTTTTTTGCCTGTCTATCTACATAATATATTCTCTAAGCTTTTTTTCCTTTTATTTATTTGATTCTATTTAGTTATTGTAAGTTTACCATGAACAGATGATGACTTGACTCCCAATCTGGCCCAACATGGGGGAAACGCTCCTCAAATGCAGGAAAACTGCCCTAAAAACAGAACACATAACATGTGTTGAACAACTATAGAGTTCTTTCTCAGGCAGCAGTGGAACTCTAGTAGTTGGAAATGTGTTGCATGTTTGTAAATCATTTAGTGTTTCTATACTTTTGTTGAGTGGTGCCAACCGCCTCCATTAAGTGAGCCAGTGTGTAGGTCTGTTTGTACTGTATGAGTCTGACCCATTCACCCCTGCTCATCGGGGCCATTGATTACGACCTATTGACCCTCCTGTTTCTCTCTCTCTCACTCACACGTACGCACACACACACGCACACAGTTACACACACAGTCACACACACAGTAACTATAACATAATAACCAAATTCAGTCTGCCTAATAGGGGCTATATGCTCCTCCGTCTCTGGCTCTGAATCTCTTTCCTAAGCCGGTCGGACATGTAGATAGAAAGAAGAAAATGTAAGAAATGGTGAGCGTAAATGCTCTGTTATGCAAATGTAACGCAAGAAAGGTCCATAAATCCACGCTCGAATTCCTTGCCTCGAATATTGTTGTTGAACGTCTTCCGACCGGATCGCTTGCCAAGAGAGCGTGTGTGTGTGGGGGGTTCGAGACTGCTGCTTGAAAACCAGCATCAACAAACTCACGTCAGCCAGGTTATGTTGTATGGAACAGCCAGACAGCTCGTAATCCATACACGCAATTCAACATTCCGATATCCCTTGATCATTGCAGTCCATTGTTGAACTGATGTAGTGCATGAGATGTGTCAATGTTGTAGGCCTACTCTTGTGGGAGCTTAATCATCAGAGATTTGCAGACAATCACTGCGCACAAATGCCATCATAAGAGCAGTGCTGCAAGGCTGGTTTGTCAACACATCACTCTCTCTTCTCCTCTTCTGGAAATCCTGTTGCTGATTTGTCCGTGTATTAGACACCGGCCTCTGCCAGCTGTATTCTGATGTATCCAATGCAATCTGAACATCTGAGAGAGGCAAACGCATTCAAATGTAATCATTTGGAAGACTTTGTGCCAACATGGCCTTGAAATGAAAGAGACGTTGATTCATTCTCTTGAGTTATGATGTTACCCAGTCCCAGCTGCGTATCATTTTCTTGTTAACAATGACATCGTGTTTGCCTGATAACTCGGTTTGACGTGCTAGTGTTCGTTTGCCCATAAACATGAATTGGTTTTAATTTTCCTGAAGGGGAGGGGGGGTCGGGGGTTCAATATGATTAGATCAGCGTTTCCCAAACATAGGCTTGTGCCCCATTTTGGTTCACAGACCGTTTTTATGGGATGCGAGTAAATAAATCGAGTAAAAAAATCTGAAATGCTGAAATAGTTTTGGGAAAAGCCAAGATTAGATGAAGCTGTGGCATTTGTTCCACATATACTATTGTGTTGTCCAGCAACCACATTTCGCCATCGCTGAACCGAAGAGGTTTTTGCCTTCGGCCTTTTGCAAATGTTTCGTTTGTTTTATCGAGCGTTTCTCGTGTGGACATAATCCACATTAGTGTTTGCGTCTTGGATGAGTTGTAGTCAAAAGCGTGGTGTGGTTGAGTTGGTATGGCATTCCTGCTGCGGTGAACTGAAGATTGATTGATCGCTGCTTCATACTTTCTACATACACACCAGGTCCCCGCTCTGCCAACCCACAAGACATCAATACACTCTGACACCTTGTTCTCATTCTGGATTATATGAACTTCATCTGTCAACCAAAATACTAATAAGCAGTCCCTTTACATCATGGTTCTCAAACATGTTCATGTCAACGATTGGGGCTGTCACGATTAAAACAACTCGTATACAAATAAATGCAATTAACAATTGAATTATGTTTTTGGCATCTCTTTTTTTTTTTTTTTACAATTAAAAGCTTCATAATCAAAAATTGCACACAGGGCAGATATATACAAATAAATTACTCAAATTAAAGATTTCATGAGATTAATTTTCATTTATTTATTTCTATTTTCGGTTTTATGAACTCAATTACACCAACACAACCTGAACTTTGAACATTCAGTGGATTTTTGGTGGTATGTGGTTTTCTTTGTGTGTTCTGAAAACCCTTTTGAGCTGCAATGAAAACAGGCAAACAGGCCTCAACAGTGACATCTGCTGGCAAATCCCTATGTCATACTCATACTGTATATGGGATTTGTGGAGTCTTGCCTCACACTCGACAGGCAAATCAGAGCACTTGAGCCACTAAACCCCAGACCACAGAAAATCTACTGAATGTTAAAAGTTTATGTTTTTGGGGTGAGCGCAAAGCTCAGAAAAATAGATAAATTAATATTATTATTATTAATAATAATAATAATAATAAAAAACATTTTTTAATGTCACAACCCATTTAATAATGTATAGTTTCCAAAAACTATTATGACGCTTAAGCAAAATGATTGTGATTAAGCCGATCTAAAATAAATATTGTGACGGGTGACAAGCAAGGACCCCAACAGTTAATTTGTATCTAGCTGCAGATCCGTACTTGACAAGTATGTTGTGCCAGGGAGGGACCCGGCAGAGAATATATTTAACAATTTCTCTATATTCTAGTGTATTTGTTCTATATAGTGTTAATGTTTTCCATTATTGTGAGACAAGCTCACAGCGCTTTGCAACACGTTGTCGGCAAGCTATTTTCTACGAAAGCTTTCCTCACAATACGGATGCTGGGGTTTAAGTGGTTAAAACGGTCCCCCTTCTGCGATAGGGGAAACCACCTGGGTTTAGGGTGACCAGATACAAACTGTTCATTTGAGGGACAGAAGTATTGCATGTGTGGGACAAGTGGGCTTGTAGATCGGCTATTTTTGATACAACAGCACATGCAATGTGGTCTTCTGGAGTGAGTGTGTAAATATAGTGGTCCTCTCCATTCTCCACCACTGCTTTAGCCTACAGGGGAAGAGCTTTACAACAGAAAGCCAACTATTAGGGTACTAAGTATTAGGGCAGTGTTTCCCAACCTGTGTGCCCCGGTCCACAGCTGTGCCGATTGATATCCCCAACTGTGCCGCGAGGCCCGCGACGCCACGTGAATATGACCGAAAATAACATATACTCTAAGGCCTGGCGTGGCCGCCTCATAGCGTGGAGTCACTGAAGAACACTGAAGATTGGGAGGAATCTTCACCACGCTGAGGCTGGATATGCTAAATAGATACTGGGCTGATTTCCATTGTTGCGTTGTTGTTGTTGTCGCACCGTTTCGCACGTCTCGCTTCTCAGCCATAGAAATGTTAATGCGCACATTAACACTCATCAACTTGTATGGAGCATGCACGCACGCACACACCGTGGGTTTCTTTATCTTTACACAGAGAGAGAGACTGAGTGTGTCTGCTGTGTCCTGTTCTGCTAAGCTAAAACACAACCAGGCAGAGGTCGACAATATAAATGGCCCGCTGGCCCGAGTGTACTTTTCAGAATGTGCGGGCCAGTTCTGCCATAGACTGGCTGGCCCGTTTGGCCAGTGGAATCCAATCATTCAATAAGTCTCCTGCTCTCTGTGTGGAGCCTGCAGCGAACGTCTTGTCCTCTCCTCTCTCCAGCGCTCC
>OOFJ01141546.1:3277-20033 GCA_900323375.1 Benthosema glaciale
TCAAACAAAATATGAAAATATATACACATTTTACAGGAATTATCCGAAAACAAACACACTTCAACATTCGATTGGTTGAAAAAGTAATCAATAGAATGATCACTAAGAAAATAATCAATAGCTGCAGCCCCTGATATGCATTTAAGACCAATCTACCGGGGGAGAACATTTTTATTGTCAACATTTTTACATTTTTATTGTTAAACTGTGTGTGTGTGTGTGTGTGTGTGTGTGTGTGTGTGTGTGTGTGTGTGTGTGTGTGTGTGTGTGTGTGTGTGTGTGTGTGTGTGTGTGTGATGCTTTGGAAAATGGATAGAAATCATGTAGGCTATGATTTGGATTTGCATCCAACATTATCAGACCTACATTTACCCTTCAACTTCTCGGATATTCCCAAAATGATTGATTATCCACAGGATTTTATCAATTTATAGCAATTGTAGTTCAGTTCAGTTCAGTTCAGTTCGTTTTATTCGTTTTTATTTTTTTATTTATTTTATGCAATGTGATGCATCGTTGTTTATGCATCACATTGACTGTGTCTGTGTATTTATATTTCTCTGGCTGGCTGTGTGTTTGTGTTTGTCTTTGCTGTTCTCTTGAGATGATGGAGGATTTTTCCGGCTTGGCGCTGCCTCCTCTCTTCGGAGGCCACATCCTGGAGGCAGAACTGGAACCTGGTGGTGTGGAGTTGAGCCCGGGGGAGGTATTAATGTCAAGCAACTGACTGACACGCTGCATGTGACCGATCAAAGACCAATCTGAAACAAACCATCATATTATTATATGATAATAAGTAACCTGTCCACCAGGTAGCATTCAGCTTTGTCGAGCGGCGATACAAAAACAATTGGCCCGTGTTTGGGTGAGGGATGGGACGGGCAGCGAGGGTGATATTTGTCACTGCGCGTATAGTCGTACTCCTATGGGCTGTCAGCGGGGAGAGTGATATGCTGCATTCACATGGAATTAGGCAACCGGAAGTCATTTTAGTGAACGGGAGCAGGACGGTAAACGGAACAGGACGGCACGGCAACCCAGGCAGCCAGAACCGGCACCGGTAAACGGCAGACGGCATCAATGTTAAAATATTTAATCTTGTTACCGTTCCGTGCCGTCCAGCAGCAGGTTTTGACGTTTGCCGTCTTCTACCGTTTGCCTGATTCCATGTGAATGCAGCATAAGGCGGGAGGAGTAGGACAAAGCTCCTCATTGGCAAGTCAATCAGTAGGATACTGTCTACAACAACAACAACAGAAATGTGTGTGGGGAGGAATCAATTTGGATAACCACTAAATTGGGCAGAGAGGAGAAAGATAAAAAGCTTGTGTGTGTCTATGTGCAGTACACACACATCGATCAAAACATCAGTGCACTCCAAAATTGGTATCATCAGCATCAACAGAAATGTGCCCTTGTCTGGGCTCTACTACGAGGCTATCCAGACCTGAGAGGGTGATAACTTTCCGCTCTCGGCCCAGCGTTTATTTTCGGCGAGCGATTCCGAAAAGCTGTCCGCCGCCGAAAATAAACGCCGGAAGAGAGCTTAAAGTCCCTCCACCGCCAGAGAAAATGACTTGTGAGCCGAAAACACAAGTTGTCACCCGCTCAAGTGTGGATATACCCTACCAACAGGTGGAGCTGGGTCCAGGAGGAAGTGAGCTCCTAGAGGATGGAGGACAAGAGGACGAAGAGACGAGAGCACTGAACAAAAGGAAATACCTGGCTCTCAGTAAGAGATGCAAAGAAATAGAACAGGTATGTTATTTATTAGGGCTGCAACTGTCAATTAATTTATCTGTGTTGCGCACCGTGAGGTTTAAATTTGTTATTATTGCCATGCATGTACACATTAGTGTAGAGAGAAAAAGGGCATGGACCAAGTATTGTGCCACAGATAGAAGGCCCATTATTTTCTCCAAAACAAAAGGCTTAAATAAATTTAAGCCTGAAATCAAAATATCAAGGCTCCTGGTTGAATCATCATGATCATAAAATATTTCACTCTGTGTCAAAACATATTTTAATATTTAATTATAAATAATATACTATATTTAATAAATACACTTTTTCTTCTTGCAGTTTTCAAATATATTTTGACACAGAAGCAAATGTTTTCTGGTAATGATTCAGCCTAGAACCTTGATGGTTTGGTTCCAGGCTTAAAAATGAAATGTCTTTATGAAATCTTTCTGTTTGTGGCACCAGAAAATGGCAGCCACTGCTATGCCCTATATTACTGTATACTTAGTTGTAAGACGATTTGTGAAACTAACCGAACTACAAGCTCACAAACTGTTGTGTATTTGAAAATGGTAACCTTTAGAGCGATGCCTCCTAAAAATGACACCAGAGTTAGTGATTAAATAGCACCAACAATGTAAAAACATCCCTCATGTCTGTATCAGGTGAACCAGAAGATGCTTGGTCGTCTTCACCAGGTTCAGAGACTAACGCGGCGCATGAAGAAAGAGAGACGGTACAGTTCATACCAGCGAAACCTGTGGACCCACAAGTCCCACTAGTGGACCATGACGATATTGCAAGTGGGCCCCCAAATAATTGGCAGAACACTGAGATTCGAATGATAATATAACATAAAAAGGGATATTTCACTTTCAAACATGTTTGGGGTCATTTGGAGTGCCTACTCAGGTTTTTGTGGGCAGCCCAGACAGCTTTTAAGTTGCTTGATTCAGTATATATATTTATTTTTTTAATATTAATTATATCAGACACGCCCCCTTCCTAAGTTCCTATACAAACAACCCATTGAAACTTGTAACCCTAACCCAAACTCCACTTTAATCATGATATAATTAATTGAAAACACCCATCTTTGACTGGCGACTCATACTGTCCTCCTAATACGCGAGAGGCAGCATGTTTTTTCAATTTACTTTTGTATGTTGGATGTTTCATAGTGTCTTACTTGAGTATGACTGCATGCCATGAATCATGTGGCGATAGTCCTTCTGAAGCCTGTTTAGTCCTCACCTCTTCACCCCTACTCTCTCAACGTCCATTTCATGGCATTGTAGGTTTCTCATGAAGACTCTCGACACTCATGGTGATGACTACAGGAATGCCCAGCTCACCATACTACTGGAGGTGAATATATGTGCATTAGTGGTGTTTACATATATGTATTCATCATGAAAAATACACTACATCATCAGGGACAGAGATTGCACACAACAACTTGCTTTTTGGCGTATATGTAGATTGCTTCTTTTTGAGGGGCGCTAGCCCCCCTATGTCCAGCTTTGAGGGTCTGTCTAAACAGTACACAATGAAGAGAAAAGTGTGTAAACACAAACAATGAAGACAAAAGTGAGGATGCAAATTTTGATTGGCCAGGATGAGATGATGTATGCTAATAGGAGTGGCCCTCACTTCACACAGGTGTGATTTTGTTTTTTGTATATACCGGTAAGTATAATTCTGTCACACTCATTTGAAAGCATTTGTTAGACTATCTTGAACTGTCATTCAACCCTCATGTTAGTTCACTGTGTCTCTAGTTGTCTGTGTCCCCAAACACCTCAAAAACTTTATTTGTGTTTGGCTTAGAAAGATCAACCTGTATTGTAAATGAGAAAATACATTTGGGGAGCATTATTTTCATTTACATCATTTCCAATTCGGTTTTTAAAGGTCAACAGAGTTTCAATAGGTACTGATGTCCGCACAGATTTCAGTTCTCGGTCCTTCCAATAAATTAATTCCATGTCCAGCACCATATATATATATATTGTATTTTTGTTTATATTTGTACTGCTGCAATTAATATGTGGCACTACAGGAAATAAAGAACATAATTGTAATCTATATATCACATATATCAGTTGCAGAATGTGCATAGTACTGACTGGGCCAGGAAAGAATCTGGATGTGCGGTTTTTTAAGCTTATATATATTAACTGGTGGATGAGACCAGGTCCATATTTTTAGCGGCATACGCTCACTCACAGCGGTCTATACACTATGTTTTGGGAGGAATTGGTGGTTGGCTTTGGGTAGCGCACACAAATCAGCCTCATTGAGGTGCCTGCTTTATTGGCCTATAACTCCGGAACCATAGGTTGTACACCACCCAACCTTGAATCACACATTGAGTCGCCTCTCACAACGCTTTGCAGAGCTGAAAGCAATTAGACCCATGAGGGAATGACATCATGTGAAATGGCATACCATATTTTGGAAGGAGACGCAATTCCCTTCCCACAGCTGCAAACCGAAACTCACATAGCCCTGTTTAGGCCACGTCACATGGCCTGGCGAAAATATATGCCCCATTCTAGTCGCCACTGCCTGCATCACTTGGTCATGTTGACTGTCTAATATCCATTTCAGGAGGAGTCTGGTGCCCAACTAGACTCGGCCCCTGGAGCGGAGGACGATAGGCCCAACGGTGTGTCTGCTGGCTCCTGCTCCTCCACTGCGTTCCATCCTGCCGGCGGTCTGAAGAAGAGGAGACATCGCATTCCAAAGCAGGAGAAGGACAAGGACCAACAGGTGCGTGAAGACACTCTAAACAAGGTTTTCCACATGGACTCTTTTCACAGAAGCCATTTATTTGCAAGTGCATTAAAAGAAATGTTATTCAACCTTATTTTATCTTTACCGGCGGGAATAATGCTCAATATATATATACTGTATATGCCTAGGGGCATCCAGATGGTAGGGGCAAAAGTTCTGACATCAACAGTGGAGACTAGGGTTAGAATCTTCCCTTGGGCATCCCTTGGCCATGGAATCAAACAAACACGGTTGGCCGTATTTGCGGATGGTCTGTGTGTACCCCATAGCGATGATTTGATTGACCGAGGGCTTAAAAAGCAAAGATAAAAGGACAGAAAAGTGAAGAAGTGTGATTTTTTTTTTACCTCCCAATTTAATGCCAATTCTCAATTATCCCATGTAGTCTGGGTCACCCCTTACTGGTTGTAGTAAGGTGATGTGGCCTGTGGACCACCAGTTTGACCTCCCAATGTCGCAAACGGTATGTAAGTCTCTGTCATCGGTCGTAGACCCAGCACCCAGTCCCCCGCCTCGTATTGCATGCCCAGTTAAGGCAGACACAATGGTGAATGGGTGGCCAATGCCGGCTTGTATATGTTGTGTCACTTGAGGGACAAATTACTCATGGCGTCTGTCACCTTGGTATTGACCTCCTTGGTGGTGGTCCTGGCAGGGGTCACATTCAGGTGGATGTCATGCCGCTGGTCCAGTCCCAGGTAGCAGTCACTCATCAGGTACAGGGTGTAGACACACTTCCCAGCCTTCTCTGGGGTGTAGAAGGACACGGAGACCAGTCTCTGGCTGTGTACATATCCAACCCGCTTGACGGCCAGCAACTCCCTGCGGTCCACTTCTCCTAGAATCAGGAACCAGCCCTCATCTTTCGCCTTGGGGAACCGGGGGGCCTGGGCCTTGCCGTCTTGCTTCCTCCTCTTCTGTCCAGTGTTGACGCGTCTCAGTGAGACCTGGAGGACGTACTCCTGGTCAGCGTGGACATCCATCCAACTTCCCTCCGTCAGACTGCCACCCACAACGGCAGGAACTGGGTGCGCCGTCTGCTCCCGGCACTCCTCCCACCAGCCTTTCACGCTCAGCCCCACCTCCACCACTGGCAGATGGCTGAGGAATGACCACGCCTGGGTGATCTGATTTGGTTGCAGCTCCTGACCAAAGATGGCAGCGAACCTGCTCTCTCTCCCTTCGCAGCTGGTGATAAGCTCAGCTAGTCCTTCGATTGGTCCGTTGAAGCCTCCAGCCCCACCCGTCTCCTTCTTGTTAGCCCACCGGCTGAACAGATGGAGGTCCTTTTGGTCAATATGGGGCAGTGTCAGTAAGGACGAGTCGTGCAGCCACCTGCCCTGGACAACCATCTGCACCAGGTTGCATATGTTGAGAGCAGTCACCAGCCAGCCCTCATTGGCAACTACATCCAGCATAGCTTGGCAGACACGGATGGTGTTGTCCAGCACTGTTTTGGTGTCTGTGTTGTAGTCGCTGCATGGCAGTGTGGTTCGGCTGAAGTGGGCCTGTAGCAGCAGGTGGGTCTTGGTGTGGGGGCTGTCAAAGGAGTGTGGTTTCACGGGCAGAGGGAGCTCCTTGGCCAGCTCAATGTTCAGCTGGTCCTCATTGTGTCTGACGGGGAGCTCTGCGTACTCCTTTGCATCCGTGAGAACGGAGAGGATCTCCTGGATGGGGAGCTCGGCGCTCAACCGCTCTTTGAACATGCGGATGGTATGGTGCTTCAGGTAGTAGTAGGAGGAGATCTGACCACTGGTCAGTGGCTTGATGGTGCGCTCGTCCTCTTGTATCTCTATACAGTAGGAGCACTCAAGTTCCCTCAAGTTTATCTCCACCAGGTTGGACAGGAACTTATTGATGGACTTGTGGCTGGTGTCTTCCAGGTTGTAGTAGTTGGGGTTCATGACCAGTCGTCTGAAGAAGTATGTCCAGGTGATGTAGTCTAAGGCATCGTTCTTGGAGTTGATAGTCCCCGCCGCTATCTCGGCATTCAGATGGTCTGACAGCACACTCAGGAGACTGGATTCCACGGGGAAAGGCTCGTAGAGGAATTTCTTGTAGAAGTCCTTTTTGATATCGTGGACCAGGATGACTGCTTTGCCCTGGTTGTCAAACTGTGGCCTGCCGGCACGTCCCATCATCTGCAGAACATCCGTGATGGGATAGTCGATGTAGCGCTTGGTTTTTCCATCAAAGTACTCTGTTCCCTTGACGATCACCAAGTGAGCAGGGAAATTGACCCCCCATGCTAGTGTGCTTGTGGCAATCAGTACCTGGATCTTGCTGTTAAGAAACAACTCCTCCACGGTTTTCCTGTCTCTCTCATGAAGGCCGGCGTGGTGCATGCCAATGCCAAACGCCAGCGTGAGTCTCAGGTTGGATTCCTTCACCGTTGCAATGATGGCCTCCATCTCTCTCTCATCCATGTGCAGCCACTGGTTGGGGTCGTCCTCGGAGGCCAGGTAGGCAATCAGGTCCAGCGCTGTGAGGCGTGTCTGACGGCGTGAGGACACAAAGATCAGCACCGGTTTGGCTGGAGAGTGGCTGCGGATTGCTTGGAAGGCAGGCTTGTTCATGCTGGCCATGCGGGGGCAGTAGTGCTGTCCGGGGAAACCATTGATGTGAACCTCAAGGGGCACCGGACGCACTGAAGGACGGAAATTAAACAAGCCCGCCTGGTTGATCCCCAGCCAGTCGGCCAGGTCTCGCGCATTGGCCAGAGCAGTGGAGAGGCCAACCACACGCACCCTCCTGGAGGTATGGGAAGTGATGAAGTTGGTTCGGGATACAATGACCTCCAGCACTGGACCTCTGTCCTCCCCAAGCAGGTGGATCTCGTCGATGATGAGGAGGGCTACTTTCTGGACATAGCTGCGGTTCTGCCAACTGCGGCTCACCCCGTCCCACTTCTCTGGTGTGGTGACAATGAGGTCAGCCTGCGCGATTGCTCTCATGTCGGGGGTCACGTCACCCGTCAGCTCCACCACTTTCTTTCCCAGCTTTTGCTCTATTCGGAGCTTCCAGTCCTCAATCCTCTCTTTGACCAGGGCCTTCATGGGAGCGATATACACCACCTTGGATGTTGGATACTTGTTGAACACACGGAACATGGCCATCTCTGCAGCAAGGGTTTTGCCAGAGCCCGTTGGTGCCCCCAGCAGGACGTTGGTATCTGTGTGGTAGAGCATGTGGAATATCTGCGTCTGGATGGGGTTGTAGTGGGTGAACTTGTACAGGCTCTCGTACTCTCTGTTCCCCAGGGCGGTTATGGGCAGTGGTTGGAGGTCCAGCAGCTCTGTGTGAGGGGGATGCCTCTCCGGTAGTATGAGGTGCTGGAAGTTGATGGTGCAGACAGCCTCAGCACCCAGCCAGCGGTCCGACACAGCTCTGACGTAGTACTGGGAGGGTAGAGGCTCAAAGATGGGGATGCTAAACACTATGTGCAGAGGCTCTTTTGTCACCACCTGTTTCCTCTGCAGGAGGACGTACTCAGAGTGGTAGATGTGGTCGTTGATTGGGTCTTCCACCCACAGCCACCAGGGTTCACCCACTGATCCGTGCACCTGGTCCATCCAGCTGAAATCAGGGGTGATGACGAGGCTCACACGGAGGATGGTACGAGTGATTGGCTGGATGCTGGCTTCGAGCATGATTGAGGGGATCTGGTGGGCACACTGCTTAACCCTCAACCCGATGTTGACATGGTGCAGCATATGACCGATCTCATCCTTCCTCATCTCTTTCAGTTTATCCAGGCTGAGGTTTTTCTCCTCCAGGCGTGACAGCACTGTGTGGGAAAGGATAGGGAACTGCCGGAGGGGATGAGCAAAGCTCCACAGCTGCTTGTCGATCACCTTACAGAGGCTAAGCAGACGATAGGTCATAGCTGGCCAGCGCTTCCTCAAGGCAATCTCAAACAGGGCCCTGATGATACGAGCAGCATTCTGCGCCACATAGGAGAGGTCCGAGATTAGGGAGAAGCTGTCCACATCTCCTCGGCCGATGTAGGTCTGCAGAAGGATGTTTATCTTGCCGTAGCTATTCTCCACCCCACCTGCAGCCGGCAACTCACAGTACTTGCGCAGCAACTGCTCCAGTTCCTCCAACTCCTCATCACGTACCTTGACCTGGTCAAACTCCTGTGCCTTGGACACAATGCTGAGGATATCGGCCTCTGTCTTCTGGGAGTTGAACACCTCATTGAACATCTCTATGGTGTCGTGTTTGATGTAGAAGTGGCTGGCCGTCCGACCCAGGTCTGTGGAGGAGAAGTAGCCAGTGCGTTCCTCAAAGCGAATCATCTGGGCCTTATCCAGATTCCTGGCTGACTGCACCACCAGTTCCCTCCTGTACAGCTCCAAGCCTGGGTCCATCTGGTAAGCCTTGTGGTTGATGCCGTATACCAGTGGGTTAGCCCTCATCCGTACATACAGGTAGGTATAACCCAGCCATTTCACTGCCTCATCTACATTGGTGACAGTCCCCAGGGAAACCTCGGCATTGAGGTTATCTGGCAGGTTTTTGAGGAACTGGCTTTCAATAGGATTCTGTTGGGTCAGCAGGGTGAGGTAGTGGCTCAGCTTGTCGTGAGTGGTGATGATGATTCCCTCGCCATGCTTGTCGAACTGTGGCCGTCCGGCTCGCCCAAAGATCTGCATGATGTTTAGGATGCCCAAGTCCACCAGGGAGCCGCGCGTGTTGTCGTAGACCTTAGTTCCCTTAATGATGACGGCATGGGCAGGGAGGTTGACACCCCAGGCCAGCGTTGCTGTGCACACCAGCACCTTTATGTAACCCTTGGAGAACATGCTCTCCATCAGGCTGCGGTCAGAGCGAAGCATGCCGGCGTGGTGTATCCCAAAGCCTTCGGGGAACATCTCCCTCAGCTCCTTGTTCCTGGAACGCTGGACCGCTTTCTCACACTGCCCATATTCTGGTCCCTGTTTGGGTTGGAAAAGGGTGATGTCACCTTGGTTCTTGGCCGTCTCAATCATACCCATGGCAGTCCTCACTGTGGCATTACGGGCATGGACAAACACCATCACCTGATGCCCGTCCTTGACATGTGGCAGAACTTTATTATAGCACACCTCCTCCATGTCATGCAGCTGCTGAATCTTGTTAGTGGTTTTGATGCCAACAAAGGTCTGGCCGAGGGGCACCGGCCTGAAACGGCCATCAAAGAAGAAAAGGCCGACGTAGGGGTTGACGTGGAGGAAGGTTGCCACATCCAGGTAGTTGGGCAGCGTGGCTGACAGACCCAGGATCCTGATCATACTCTGGGTGGACTCCACCTGTCTGATGGTCCTGGCCACCAGGCTCTCCAGGACAGGCCCTCTGTCCTCATGGAGCAGGTGAACTTCATCCAGGATCAGCAGACGGACAAGCTGGGACAGGGCCACATCCCCGACACCCTTCCTGGTCACGATGTCCCACTTCTCAGGCGTGGTCACCACCATCTGTGTTCGAAGGATCTCCGCTTTAGTTAGCTGCATGTCTCCAGTGAGTTCTCTGACAGTAATGCCCAGTGGTTCCAACCTCGTACTGAAGTAGTTGGACATTTCAGCTGCCAGGGCCTTCATAGGAGCCACATACACAATCTTGAACTCGTCCCTACTGATGAGCCCTCCAGGTTGGATGTGCTGGCGGATCTCATGCAGGACAGTGAGCATTGCAACATTGGTCTTGCCAGCTCCAGTGGGGGCACAGATGAGCAGGTTCTCATTGGTGTTGTAGGCCATCTCAAAGACGATGGACTGGATCCGATTCAGGCACTTCAACCCCTTGAACACCAGCTGCCCAATCTCGTCCAGCTCAGAGATGTAGATGGGCTTCTCCTCGATGCCAATGGGCATGGGTGTGCTGGGTGGGATCTCCACCTCCTCATACATCTTAGTGTTGTCTCTGCGGATGCCCTCTGGCAACAGCATCTTTGCTCCTCCCACAAAGGCATGGGTCTTTTTGGCCTCAGCATTGCAGTCATAGACGTTGGGGTAGCGGACGTGCTCGTACAACTTCTCCCTGCTGAACACAGGCTCCTGCCGTGCAGTCAGCAGGGCCCGCTCCCTCTGGGTTCTTATCTCTTTGGGGTCAAAGCAGAGGGTGCCCTCTGAGGAGTCATCATAACCTTTCATTCTCTTTCTCTCCCTCTTCTCATTCTTCAAATTCATCTTCATCACTTGTCTCTCCTGCTCGGACTGGATGGTGACTTGACAGCCAAAGGTGGGCTTGGATCCCTCGCCAGCGCGGCTACCATCTGTCATGTGGCTGAGCTCAGGTGGAAGGAGGAGGGGAAAGTTGACGATTGCCGCCCTTCGCTGCAGGAGGGTGAATATCATCTCAAACCCCTCTGGGCCCAGCAGCTCAAACAGCTCATTCTGCAGCTCGTCGTCACTCTTGGGGGAGGCCAGCATCCCGTACAGGGAGGTGCAGAGCTCCTCTCGGCTGGAGGAGATCATGTTACCTCCGTTTAGGTACTTCTCTACCTCTGCAATGAAAATAGCTCTGTCCACAGATCCCTGGTTGGGAGCCCTTGATGTGGACCCATCCCCCTGAACCCTGACCCTCCCGGCACCCTGGTTGTTGTTGTTGAGGAAGTTGTTAAAATCCAGGCTGACGTCGTTCTCCCAGTCCTCGACCAGGGGCAGGTTCTCCACGGGGTCAACAGTGTAGCAGTCATGGGAGAAGGCGATGTTGCGTCCGAAGACAGAGCCACGTTGATGGTCGTGGCAGGAGATCTGGGCCCGGACAAAGTCCTCCACCTGCGACTCTCCGAGCGGAGCCACTGCCCGTACCACCGCAGCACAAGAAACCTCAGCTGCGGAGGCGGGGAAAGGGCCGAACATCTGCTTGATTGCCTGTATTTCCGCAGTACCCACATGGTCTTTGTTGTGGAAGATCTCAAAGAGAAAAACGGCAGCACTTTCAATGGTCTCCTGGTCATTCTCAGTCCCCACTATTTGTTTGGCAGCCTGAAGGATGCTCCTCAGCTCCCGGGAGGCAGCCTGCTGCTCTGCCTTGTCCTGGCTTTGCGTGCAAAACTGAGTAATCTTCTGCCATGTCAGGCTGGCTTTGGCAAACAGCTCTTGTCTTTTCAACCGCTTTGTCCTCAAATCGTACACATGTTCAGTTAAATCCTCCTTTTTGCTGACTTTAGAGAACGACCGCAGTGCATCTGTGAGCCGTGGTGGAGATGTCATTATTGTCATTTCATTGCTATGTTATAAGATGTTTAACCATCTAACTATTAACATTCTTAGATGAGATGTAAATTCTGTTTGATGGCATTCAGCTTTTGCTGTAATCTTTCTATTGTTATGCATACCCTTGAATTGTATATTATTACAGTAGATTATTGTATTATACTGTATTATATGATTTTGCTTAAATGGATGATGATGATGTCGGTATGATGTCATTGGGCTTACCGATCATTTTCCTGATCAACATAGATTTGTTTTTCAACAATGTCTGTTTTAAAAGCGCCATTGAAAACGAAGATGTTTGTTTTGTCGCTAACACAAACATTATGTTGTAATCAATGTTGTAAGATGATAAGAGCACCCCTCACTTCATAAGGGTGTGATTTCTTTTTCTGCCACCATGATGTGTGTGTGAGCACAGCGAACTCAGAATGTTTTCTACTACCTTAACCACTCTCTGTGGCCCTGGGTCCAGAGATAATCCTGCATATCAATGTACCGATCAGCAACAGATTTCTGTGCACATTCACTAGACCTAAGTGCAATACATGTTCCTTTCGACATCCAAACTAGCCTTGCGTTGCGATACTAATATCGCTGCACTGCGTGCTGCGTGGGATAATGAATATGCATGGTCTGGCCGCGCCAGGCTACATCCAAACCGTTTTTCAGAAAGGGAGGAGAGCTACATTTTGACGTCATTCAGAACTTCTTTTTCCCGACGCTCCTGCAGCACCAGCCTGTCCGAAACGCATCTTTAGCGACGTCGTACGGAGCATGTATATCGAACGGCCTTCTCATAGAATCCCACTAATGTATGTGCCCCTGAGATGTCATGTGGCAGCCAAGTCCATGGACTTTTTACGTTTGCTTTATTCATGCCCCCTGTGCCATCATGTGGCAGCCCCCCTCACTTCACACGAGTGTGTGGATTGTCACACTTTGGGCACGGATTATATCATCGGCCGGCTAGACTCTTTCAGAGTTAAGCTATCTATAAGGAGGTTAATTCCGTGTGAATCTGGTTGAAACCTTGCCCACACATGAAGTCATAATGTCATAGATACGTCACAGCAGTTTGGCAGCATAGAATGAAGTCTGAGAACCACATGAAAGCCATACATTCTGCTATTTTGGACCATACTGTACTGTTTGGTCTTTGTTCATGACAGCCGTGGCTGGAAGCAGTGTTTCATCAGTAAAAATCTTTACACATTGGAGCATGATGAATAAACAATAGTAAATAGTAAATGTTATAATTGTAGTGCCATTATGAAGCTTTTCAGTTAATCATCATACAAATATTTTGTTTTGTTTTATCAAGAATAATAGTTGTAATTAATATTGGTGATTGCAATATTTAGTGACCCTATTATCATTTGATGCATAATAATTGTGCCGTTGTTGAAAAGGGGATAATTTGTGTTGGACATACATGGTATACAGCACAGAGAATTCCACGTTATGTTATTAACTTATTATTACTTTTTCAAATAATCAAAGTGTTTTTTTTTTTTTTTCATTCTTAGCTAAAAATAGATTTTTATTTAAATGAAATGTTTAACTAACTGTTGCACCCCTAGAACATTCTTCTTGAATTCTTCTTGAGTTAACTGAGTTTCCATTCCCCATCCACAGACTGAAGGAGATCTATCCATGTTGGCTGAAACACAGTTTGGAGACTTTCCCAGCCCGACCTCTCTGTCCCACTAATAACCAGGAAGAGAGCTCTACATGCCGGCCCTCCACTGGGAAACAGTGGCAGTTAACGTTCACATTTTTATACCTTTTTAGTTGTGTAGCTACGATAGAAATTCAAAGTGAGTTTGAAGGGAAGAGTTCCAGTGCTTTGCTCAAACACTATTTGAAAGGACACCTGGCTGCGGTGGAGAATGAACCTGAGACCAGTGCGAACTGTGCAAAGCTCTGTGTTGATATTATAAGTCGGTCCTCAACCATAATCACTTCATTTATTTTGGTGTATATATGTGTATATATATATCTGTTGTGTAAATATTTTTGCATTGGTCGTTGGAACAACACAGATACAAACGGTAATCATTCTGCAATCTCTCTCGCAGTAGCCAGACAATTTGGAATATTGACGAACCATGAATTAAGTCATTCACTGCGAAAACATATTTTGTTTGAAAGCCCACACTGTCAAAGAAGTATATATTTTTGCATCCTATGATTCACCTTTCAAGTCCCAGTGAAGAGGGACAAGGAAACCACGTGATCGCAAAAATAGCCTGGCGCTGGGTAGTAATTTAAGTATTTAATCTGGCATTGAATGAGTTTCCTTCTAGCCAACCATGGGCTTCTGTTACAGACTAGCCAATCGGAGACATACCTGAGATTTTCTCTGGCAAAACACAGACATGTTGACTTGTGAATCAGACCCTCCATCGCTGGAATTTATTATGTAAGACAGTGGGTCTGACTCTGACCCAGTGAGGCTGGGCTGAATCTGCCAGCTGGTCAGTTGCAACCGCACTATCAGACAGCATAATCATGTAATCAAAGTATTGCACAGCACACTGCTATGCTCTCCGGCATATGTTTTATTATTTCACAGTTTGAGAATCGATCTCTGTACGTAGCTCTCAAAATGAGTAACCCTGCCATGATTATTAAGGTGCACAGTAAAGATGTGACACATATATTTTTCTTTATTTTTTATTGAGAAAGACTGGAGACTGAAAAAGGGTGGTGTAGTACAGGAGAAAGGGTTTGAATTCGACAAGTACAGGAGAATATGTTGACAGCCTACATATTGACAAATAGCCCAGAGCCAACAGGAATTCACTTTTTAAAGTGGTGCAACCACTTTCAGCATTTGACTATGTGCCTGCCCTCCTTGTGAGCACGACACTTGTGGGGTCTGGTGTGTAACTTGTTATCACTTGTGGGCTCCGGTGTGTACCCTATCATCACTTGTGGGCGCCGCTGTGTAACTTGTCACTTGTGGGGTCCGGTGTAACTTGTGGGGTCTTGTGGGCCTGGAAGCTCTGGGGACCCCCCCGAGACCACCGCATGGAGTTGCACCACTTTACTTCACACAGGTGTGATTTTTTTTAAAGAGGCAATGCAGTAACAATGTACTGTATGAAAAATAACATAACTGCACACGTTTGCATGCTCCATTAAAATTGTATAACATTTATAGCCTGGACACTTCGAGTCAAAGAATTTGACCCGATGAAGAGCCCAGGCTCTAAATGTTGTCATTGATTTATTGGAGCATGTGAGCATGCGTGGGTTCTTGTTCTCTTTCATGAAACGTTCTAACACAGCACTCCAACAAGTGATGTGTGTATTCTATTTCTATCAGCTCTTTAGTTAGAATATTAAATGTAACATCTAATAAGTCATCCACATGTTTGTGTACTTTTGTGTTTTTTGTTAGAATAAAGATTTGATTTATTTGTATTTTATTTTTTATTGATGGAAGACAAACAGATACTTGGGTGAACATTATACTAGCCTCAGAAGCATATTAAATCAATAAATACATTTGCTTATTGCTTAATATATTGTCCTCTTATACATAAATCAGATTCTAGTTATGTTAATACTGAAAATTCTGTGCTGTCAGTTTCTGAAAGTACACTTTTCCCAAGTCACCGACCGTTATCATTGAGCAGATAATTAAAACTATGAATGGACTGCTGGTATTGATGATTCCAACTGGATGAAGAAGGAAAACTTCCCCAACAGAATTTCCAATGTGTACATTCTCAATCTGCTGTCTTTTTTGGAGGGGTGCTGTCAATCATAATCCAGCCAGGCTGCCCTAAACCAATCGCCATGCTCCGTTCCGACCTGATGTTGCACAGCCGTCTCGTCCAATCGCATCCCACGGACGGGATTTAGGGGGCGGGACCCAAAGTTGGAGGTGGGATTTAGCTACCGTCCATCTTTAGCTAGAGTACAACGAGATTGTCGAAAAGAAACACACAATTTGCAAGTAAAGAAGACTTTCTGGGGAATTAGCATTGGCTATAATTGAAAAGGACAAACGAAAAGCCCAGACTTTAGGTAAATGTCGAAAACAAGCGTGAATGTAGACGCTCGGGATGACCCAGTTTCCCTTTTTTTTCTCCTAAATGTGGCTACCTGGCTAGCTAAAGCTGGGCTATCTAGTGTTTTATGCAGTGGGCTAGCCTGTTAGCCACATTAGCTAGTTATAGGGTTGGCGAGTGGCAAAAAGATTCTGATATTTATATTATATTATAAACCCTTGCACACAACGCAACCACCACCATAACACTGCACAGCAATGCGACCCTGCTATATTAATGCACGAATATGAAGTCTGTCCACCAGCACGAGATATAAATGTATTATTATTATTATTGAGCAAAACTACTAGCTGGCTAAGCTAAGCCTGGTTAGCATCATTTAGCCCACAGTAACGTTAGCTGGGCTATAGCTATAGAGATAGCCCGACGAGCATGATGTCGGTGAGAGGCTCCTCGCTAACGCGTTTATAATAATGTGAAACTGAATTAAATGGAAACGTGTCTGAATGAAATGCGTGTGTCATAAAAGCTCCCGTCGGTATTTTCAGCTTCCCATTTACATGTCCGTGGGTTGGAGGTAACTAACGGCTAACCACTGTGTTTTTGTGTACATATCATCTGTCTCTGACTGCAAGTGAGCTATAATGTTAACGTCAGTTCCATCCAGAGCTGGATGGAGACTTAATTGGACTTGCATCGCCGCCGCTGTCTGAAATCAGGAATTATTTTAGCCTTGATGCACCACCTGTCATTATATATTATCTGACCGATGGCCGTCTTGATCCAGGGTTTGGGACTTTGTTTTGTTGTGACCTGTTCTGACTCTTGACTTTCTTGGACTCTGACTGAAAGACCTAACAAAGAGCAAAAAGACCATGAGCTCAGGCTCAGATCATGAGCTCAAAGGGTCCTGACTGGTGTTGGTGGTGGTTGTCTGTCCCCCTTGCACTGTTCACAGTTACATCTGTACTCCCCCCCCCCTCCCTC
>OOFJ01141563.1:0-13421 GCA_900323375.1 Benthosema glaciale
TATTCATTTTGTTCAAAGGCCTCCAGTCCAGATGGATCTCGGAGGAACCAAAGATGGGTGGAACTATCATGTGTGTTGGGCTATGTTTAGTATCCGGTTTGTTTCAATGATGCACCGCTCACCGGATGTTGATAGACTCGCGTGCTAGGAAAAAAACAGCCATGTGTGAAAGAAGCTGAATTAAAGTTGTAATTAAATTACATACATTATATTCCCACTTCCCAGTAGTAAATAACACAGCGGAATGTCGGCATCAATGATAAGACGAGGACTGGAATTGCTAAGCGATGACATAAAAAAAGGTAATCATTTTTCTCTAGACAAAATGTGTTAGCTTAGCCATGAGCTGTCGCGGTCGCGAACACAGTCGCATAGTCGCGAGTCCTTTGCAGATGTAATACAAACATGCTGGCTCGTTCTTATTGTATTATTGTAAAGGTAGTAGGGCAACAGTTAGATTATGAGATAAGGGACAACAAAGATATACACCTACGAGTCTAGCCTTGGCTCAAGAAGATTATTTATGTATTTGATCGAATCGAGTCTGATTTTTGAATTCATAGATATGAAAATGATAGCAATGGTTCATGATGACGATCGTACTTATGACAGTCATGTTTCAGGGCTATGAAAATGATAATCTTGACTCTTGATCCAAGGTTAATACGCTTTAAAAACAAACAAAAACATGTAGTGGGAGCGTGGGGCTGTTCAAACACAGTTTTCAAACGGTTCTTGTTCAGACGGCATTGATTCGCCATGCAACTCCTTGCAACCATTATCCCAAATGGCAGTTGCATTGGTGTGGTTGACTATAAAACTGTTTGTTGCGAAGAGTTGCACTTGCAACTGTTGTGGTTTGGGCTTAAGTGAATGCCAAACTAGCATTTTGTATGTTGTGTACAGTATCTACAATGTACATACTGTTTTTCCACACGATTTGAAACTGAATATTCAAGTGTAAGCTGTACAAGTGTAAGCTGTACAAGTAGTGTCTTTACACTTTTTTGTTTCAGCTTTCCATGTTATCCAGAATCAGATAGACAACGTCTTGATCTTGAAGTAAAACAAAAAAAAAGTGGTGTCTTACTTCAATGATCTTGAAGTAAGACACTTACTGGTTAATGGTACATGAAGCTAATAATAAAGCATCCAATGTCCCCAAGTGGGGACTGGATTTTGAATGAGCAGTAAAAGGCAGTACACCCAGATTTGAATTGTGATTGCAGACTTTCTCCCCAATTTGAGCCCCATGGTGGTGGCGGACTTTTCAATCACTTCAGCATTTCGCAGAATAAAAAGTGAGGAGGACACGACAGCACTTTGTTGCTTACTGTGTAAAGTAAACGACACTCACACATGGTGTTTGTTGTGATGTCGTCATGCCAATTCATTCCTCTCCCCACACACCTTTTTCTATTGTCTCTGCTGTTGTGTCCTGGGGGGGAGGGGCACCGTCCTACTCCTCTCGCCCAACACCCTCTGCTGACAGGTGCCACCCCAGGCCGTAGTATTACGTGCAGTGACAAATATCACCATGCACACCCTGCTTCTGTCCCCCGGACATTGATTGATTGATTGAAGAGTTTAACAGTTTGGAGAATTACAGTACATTTCAAGCACAAAACAAAACTGTGGACGACACAACACTATAAAGCATTACACTTGTTTACAATAGGGTCCACCATGTTCAGTTCATCATAAAACACGGGCCAATTGTGCACATATGCCGTATAGTATAGACACTCGTCAAAACCGGATGCAACACGGTGGACTAGAACGCCCCGTCTCTGTGGTGGTGGGCACCTATTTAACCACTTGCGCAAAACGAGCGTGCTGGATTCTAGCTTTAAAAACTATGGGTATTATTTTTTTGTTTTTGAGAAAAAACAATACAAATCTCTCCATCTTACTTTTTCTATCCAGATGTCAGCAAGAGTAAGAAAAGTAATGCTAAGAAGAATCTACAGACTCCCAATAAGACCGGTGCCATGAAGCTGGTCAGCACCAACAGACACGGTGTCACAAAGCAGGTGAAACGGCTGCAGGGCCGGCTGGGTCCGGGCAAGAGCAAAGCTACTGTTAAAGACAAGAGGACCAAGTCTGCTGTAGGTAAGTCTGACGTCATAAAGGCCATTTTTATTTTGATTCGATATATAATTGGCTTGTATTTCTGGCCTCTTGAGAAGAGATACAGTACATTACCACATTTCAGTGTCTGTTTATAGTTGGTAACCATATGAGTAAAATTCATTGTTGGACTTTTAACTCAGCGACAGCAACCCAATTCTGCGCATGTCATAATAGGCTAACATTTGACAGACATAGTAGAACTAGATTTGTTGTAAAGGGGGAAAGTGGAGAGGAAATAATAGACATGTTTTCTTTCACGCAGAGGAGTTCAGGAAGCACCAGACAAAGAGCCATTTGAGTGCAAACCTAAAGTACTTCCTGGGAACTGGTAGCATTAAAGCAACACAAAGCGACACCATGAAGGTAAAAGTCTACCACTCACCCCCCAGCTTTCTGAATTGCAACTGTACTGTAATCTTGTATTAGGTCATCACTAATCAAAAAGCACTAGGAAGAAACCATGCAAGGCACCAACCAGCACATCAGGAGCAATTAGGGGTTCAGTGCCTTGATCAAGGACACCGCCGCCCCAGCCCTTGTGTTCTGTTGGTATCCTAAATTTGGGCTACTGTGATGATCGTGGTGATGATGTAAAAATGTAATCCTCTGATTTTGTATTATACCTCTAGCCGCAGATGTTTTTGGCTTATCCGTTATTCCATCTGTCCGTCCTGACCTCATGAATGCAATATTTCAGGAACTGGTCAGAATTTGGTGATCAAAGGTTAAGATCATTGTAGTCTTTTCTACAGTACATATACTATATCAGAGTACTTGGATGCCAGTCTGGAGCCATGTGGAATTTATAATATAATATATATTATGGGTTATATTTTTTACAATTGATTAACTGTTGCACCGCCCTAATGCTTGGTCTCTGTCGTCACTTAGATCCTGAATCACAACACTGGAAGACAGGCCAGGAGGCATCCAGACGCTCCCACCAAGAAGGCACCAGAGCCCAAGTCCTTGTTCACAGAGGAGGAGTTTCAACAGTTCCAAAAGGAATACTTTGGCAGGACTGTGGAGGATGATAAATAATAAGATGTCCTCAGTGGTATTAAATGCCCATTGGAGACGCCAGGATTCTGCTTTGAGGGAACAAGTATTTCAAAGTGGTCAAAGTTGGGTTTTGGACCAGACTGTTGAAAGAAATATTTTCTTTTCTTTTAGGCCGCTGTTTGCACCACAGAACTCGGTGAGACATTTGTTAGAAATTGCATAGCTACATACATACATCAGATGATGGATATTCTGTACCTGGAGATAGTGTCTAATTTAAAACATATCCTCCAGTTTTTTTCACTGAAAGAAAAGACATGAAAAACGTTAATACCAAACAGAATGACCATTGCCTTTCTAAAAGACAGAGGAGAAGAAACACTTTTTTTGTTTTTGATAATATTCTCCCTTTTGTCAAAATGACATTCACTAAGGGACACTGTTAAAAATTGTAATAAAGATTAATACCTAATTGTTAACAAACAAAGATCTCAGGTAATTCGGGATTGTATATTTTCTTCAAAATAACGATCCTTTAAATGTGTACACTAACTATTGTTTTAATATATTTTCTTTAATAGGATATGCATCATTCTGAACGGCTCAGTGTATTCTTGAATATATGGTCACGCTATAGACAAACACCTTAAAACAGTATGTGAAGCAGGTGTGTTTCCTCTGATTTCACTGGCTGTGGGTGCTCAGCGACAGTCAATAGGAGATGTACACCACACAAAAATGAACAATCGCCGTCTAGGACTCTAGGCTAGGGCCCTAGGGGCTCCATTTTTGTCACCCGCTAAACCCCTTATCCCTAACTACTTTGCCTTTTTTTTTTTTTTTTTTGAATAGTTAAATGGCCAGTCTACTAGCTCACAACATGTCAATGTAGATTGGCTAGTTGAACTATTCAAAAATGTTTTTCAAAATAGTAAAAAAGGCAAAGAAGTTAGGGACACAGGGTTTAGCGGGCGACGAAAATGGAGCCCTAGGCGCCAGGGGTCAGGCCATCTGCAGCTAAAGCACTAGAATGGTCAGTGCCAACATTATTTTGAACACTGCCAGTATGCCAAGGAAATAAGAATAAGTACCCAATATTTTTCCACAATTAACTATAATCCCCCCGAACTGTGTATGATGTATTTTATTGTAATAAGAACTCATTCTCAGCCCACTCAAAACCTGCTGCTACTTGACCTCTTGGGTTTGTAACCTCAGCTGGCATGTCCAACTTTGGTTCTCTACTGCCATCTAGTGGCTTGAGTATAATAACTTATGCAAACTAAACTCAGATATGCTGTATAAATTACATACTACTAGTAGTCCATATCTAGACATGATTTCTGTTGCTTTGGATAGCCAACACAGGTTATTGCCATCTGTGGTTTGTTTCGGAGGAACATGGTTTTCTCTCATTGACAATGACACAACACTTCTTCTGCCGTGTCCAACTACTGCTATTCTCAGATTTTCTCCAAAGGGAATATCAGGGGAGTGTACACGCCACGACAATGAATTACATTTATTTTTGAAAATGAAATACAGTCAGTCACAGTGCTCATAAAGAGTTATCCCCCTCAAAATTTACACTGCTACTATTTATGGGTCTTGTAACAGCAGATGGCATCCAGCATTTGGGCTTTTGCTGCCAGCTGCCTTTGGATTTATTTATTTATTTAACAGGGACAATCAACACGTCAGTTTTCACATCAATGTAATATAAATGGCCCAGAGTTAACCAGAAGCTAAGTTCCAAGGTAGTCCCTGAGCAGGCTCTTAAAAGTGGTAATAAAACTATCCATACAAAAACATACCACAATACAATACCAAAAATAAGTAAACGTGATACAGGGCATGACAGTGAAAATGTGAGAAGTGACACCAGTGACAAATGAAAACGATAATTACGTAGGCTACTCATGATTGTACATTTGGTTGGCTTTAAGCCACCTTTTAAGATTAAATTTGAAGGTCAAATTATTTGGAAGTCTCTTCTGTAGGGAGACTGTTCCAGTGATGGGAGGAGGCTCTAACTGGGGTCCCTTTGTACTCAATTCATGGAAAATATGATAGAGTTATAGACCATTATTCTGTGCATATTGTATTCGAACTAGATGGATTGAACTTAGAAGCAAGAACGTCAATTGTGTATCAATAATAGCCTGGAATATTATGCTGCAACAATATTGAAATACATTCCTTTAATACCAAGACATGTCTTGCTAAGGAATATTTCTGATCATATTCCCTGACTTTAAAGAATATTTCGGTATTCTTTTTTAATACATTCAAATCAAATCTCTCCGCAGAGGTTCTGTTCGCCTCAATGTGCGCAAAGTTGAGCTTTAAACGTTACCTCAGCATCAGTTTTCGCCACCAGAGAGCAGTCTCGAGTAACCTGTAACATCCAACCTGCGTCAAACTCATAATGTATGGAGTATGGTCAAATCGCGATGTCTCTTAATAGCTCTCTGAGCTATTCGCTTTTATTTTATTTAATATATAAATAAATAATAAAATTTAAAAAATGTCAGCCCAAAGCACTGGTGTTTTTATAGACTAAGACTTTAATTGTATTATCATTTATAAATGAAATGCAATAGTCTTACGATAGTACTTGAAATGTACTGTAATTCTCCAAGCTGTTAATACAAATTTCAATCAATCGATATCGGTGCGCGTGTGTGCGTGCGCGCGTGTGTGTGTGTGTGTTGGGGCTAACACGTCACAAAACGATCCAATGTTTACATTTTGCATTTGACCTACATACATAACTCCCACAGTGACAGTGTGTATGTAGGTAGTATGTACACTTCTACCACGCCCTCTCAGAACTATTTCTTTGCAAGCACTTTCTAACCAATCAGAGCTAAGACTACGCGGAGTGATTTGGAGGGTGTGCGTGTTTTACGGGTCAGTGCTAGCCTCGCGTTGCGAGACTAATATCTGCGCTGCACTGTGTGCTGAGAGCAGTGCAGGCAAATTAGGTCTGGCCCCGCCAGGCTAGGTCAGTGCGGTCCGTTTGAAGGAATGCTCATTAAAGGACCACTTCACCACTTTTCAACCTATCTTCATATAATTGGTCCTAAATGTTCATGATAAAACAGCAACAAAAAATTCTACTCAGTCTGTGTCTCATAGGAGGGCTGTGGGCAGTTCAGAAACCGTCCTCCATGCGCATCAGAAACTGCAGGCTTTCTTTTCCTGAAAAGTTCCAATACGAAAATGGAAGCCATCGTTCTCATGATAATGAAAATATAAATATTTTTTCAAAAAAATATTGTTTAAAAAAAAATCTGTCTAGCGATGATGCGCATGGAGGAAGGTTTCTGAAATGCCCACAGCCCCACAGCCCTCCTATGAGACACAGACTGAGTAGAAAAAAATTGTGGCTGTTTTATCATGAACATTTAGGACCTATTATATGAAGATAGGTTGAAAAGTGGTGAAGTGGTCCTTTAAGTGAGCTTGCAGTTACCGCTCGCCTTGATAGTGCCGAGTTCGCAAATGCAACATACCTAAAATGTGACGAGGCGGAAGGATACGCCTTGTCGGTGACGCGGTCATATATATATAAACAGTCATGTGACTCTCAGTCACGCCATTCTCTGTTTTCATCATCACACAAGAAGAGGTTATTGTTTTGAGTCTGAAGAGCTCAAAATGGCAGTGTAATCGCGGCTAATCGTGCAGCGGCAAAAACCTCGCAGTGCAACGGCTCGCGCACTGGCTCTTTCAGGCAAAATGGCGTAAGTACAATTTCATTTTGGGATTAACTAGTTCAATTAACAAATCGTGACGGGACGGCCGGCCGGGGGGTTAACTTGTTATTACATGATATCTAACGACGTAGAAAACACAGTTAGTTGTAATTATGCACAGCACGGCCCGTGTGGCGTGTGGGTATATCGCATTGTTGTGGGTGGGCAGTTTTAAAGTGACTTAACCTTAAATCGTCTAGTAGTGGTTTGTTTATTTAATATAATTACCTAGTAGTACGGTACCGCCCATCGATCAATCTTAAGATCTTCAAGCTCACAACGCGTCGCGGTGCAACGGGTTGAGAGCTTTGTAAATCGGCTGTTTTTCCCCCACGTGCTACACCGTCTTACGGCGAGATGTGACACCCGGCGTCTGGTCCGCCTGGTGGGCACGGCTCGAGAAACACAGCTGGTTCATGTGGACACACATTAAGTGTCCCCTCACTGTCTCATTGGATGCTTATAAATAAAATGCCACTGTGAAATGTGTTATTTAATGACATGTCTGGGTTGCAACAGAGAATTAATCAAAGATTAAAACCGTCAAGTTCATTATTCAGTGTTGACTTGACAACGTGGCATTCAAAATGGCGCGTAATGTCCCGGCTCAGCGGCGCGTTCGCCTCCCTCCCACCATGACAGATGGCTCTGTCTCTGTGTTGTGGAAATGGCGGTTGGGTTGCCCCCTCCCTCCGGTCTGCTGTCTCCATGGTGAGTCAGTGGGGAGGCGGAGTTACCGACCAAACCATGACCAAATTAGGAAATGTTATGCCCCGGTGGAGGAGGAGCGTTTCCCCATCATCAACGCCTTTCTATTGATGGAAATAGCCTCACTAAATTCACACGAATAACTAGTCAGGGAAAGTAGGCCACACACACACGGGCATACCGTTCACACTTGATGCTTAGTGTTGTCACTGTCTGGATTAATTTGTATCACAGTGTAATGTAAGTCACTGTGTAAACCAGTTAACAAATGCACAAGATTATCTTGTGAAAATATCTGTGGCACTAGATTCAATTTTAGGACACGTCAAGGATTTACAGTTTTACACTGTATCGATGAAATGTCATATTTATGTTTTGCGCTATTGATAACATAAAGTTCTATCCCTTAAATCTCATTGTGCATGCATATAAAGTAAATAAATATATAGGTTAATGTAATAATGTGCCTAATTTTTCATCATGATTGACCTGCCTGCCTTCCACCTTATCCACTCTTTTCCATTCAGGTCTCTCCCGGCAACCACCCTCAGCTTTGCTGCCGATGACAGCAGGACCGAACCAGAAGACTTGATACCGTCGTCAGACACTCAACTGTTTCTATTGACCCATTCACAACTACCACTGACCAGCAGCAGCCATGACTCTGAGCTCCCAACTAGCTTTGGAGGACGTGGGGGACCTGTTCTTAGGTTGGTATTAAAAGTGAAATGTCCAGCACAACACCACACAAAATATGCATAGTGGATAGAAAGTTGAGTTAAACGGTGCCATGTAAAGTATAAAATAAAAAATGATCTAGTCATTAGGTGAACTATGTCAATTAGACTCGGCAAATATCTGGAAATCATGTTATTTGGGTTGTGATCAAAGCCATTAAAACGAAGTACATGGCTGTAGGCCAGGCCATTATGAATTAAATTGTCAAAGGAGCATGACATCTTAGGCGTGGGGCTTGATGTCTTTTCAGTCCATCTTCCAAACTGTAATTTGTTCCGCCACAGGGCCCTCATTTCTGATGGCTGACCCCATGGGGCCCCTTCTGGACCAAGATGAAGAGGAAGCTCTCTCTCCCCCCTCCTTCATAGAAGGGAGGGCGGCATCTTCGCCTTCCCACTCTTTTTCCTCCTACGCCTCCTCCCCGGTCTCTTTTTCCTCCCCACCACCCTCTCCGCCCCCTCCCACCTATCCCTCGTTCGTGGGAACCAAGGCCAGGGAGGACTCCCTGTCCTTCCCCTGGTTTGGTGCCAGTGACCTGCTCGATGCCGACGCCAGAGCAGACCATGGCAAAGGTGAGAGTTTATATATTTTCACGTATTAAAATGTAGCGGGGAGACGACAACATGAAAGTAGAAAGGTAGCACATACACCTTTTTAATGTTAAATCAATGTGTTTCGTCAATTTCAATTCGGTAATGAGGGGGGTCAGAACCATAAAATGTTTGTAGGGGGTGACACAGGCACACTCACTGCTCTTTGAAAGGCATTTTATTTTATGGTAATTACTTGCAGGCTAGAGTTGGGTCTCAAAGAACATGCCACGATGCACAATCATTTCCCACACGTGTAGTAATAAGGCCTTGAAACTGGTGATGCAGAGACCCAGCATTTCAGGTTAGACGACTGATGTGGGTGTTTGGTGATTCTGTGGCATTCTGGCATGCAATGATGATTTTACACATGGGAGCCACACCTCACATTAGAATGATGGATTATTATACTAGTTCAGACAGGTTCTGTAAAATGTGTTCATCTCACAATTCCCCAGGGGGCTTCTTATTCTTTTTCCGAACCATCCTTGTTCACCTTTTTAAATAAGCAAGCAAAAGGATTTCCGGCACCCTAGATATACGATCTGAATCGTTTTGTAGGTCTTCTGAGAAATGCTCAAAACAACAACTAGTACCTGAAATCTTATATTCTGTGTTTGAGGTTAGTTATTCAATAACTAAAGTAATAAACATGTGATACTGTTCATATCTGAATAGTCACCATGGTACATGATATTCATCTCCGGTTTATCCCTGTAGCATGTGATACTCTCTCAACTACAGTAAGTAATGTTCTGTGTTGTCTCTCTTTGTCATCAGAGGATGCGTTCACAGGCATGGAATGGATGACCGAGAAAATTGATCTGAGCGACTTCGACTTGGATTCTCTCATCGGCTCCTATACCTCAGATGAGCCCGCCAGTTCTCCAGAGGAACTCCTGGCTTCCCTCAACTCCCACATGGATCTGGAAATGGACACCTTTGATGTGTCCATCCCTGCCACACATGCTGATCTGTCACTGCCCGACCTCCCCCTGGAGTTCCCTCGCGCTGTTGCAGCCGAGGAAAAGCAGCAAGAGGTGGCTCCCGACTGCGAGCAAGAAGTTGTTGTGAAGTCCGAGCCCTCCTCACCGACTCCCCCTCAGTCTCCCCACTCTCCTGCCTACACGTTGGACTTGGAGCTGGGGAGCGAAGTGGATGTCCTGGAAGCAGGGAAGGCCACGTCAACCATCACCGTCATCCCAGATCCCAGTGGAAATGTTCAGACCGCCACTCCCATTGTGATCGCACTCCCCACAAGCACCCACTTTGTGCTCGTCATCACGCCTAAAGATGAATCCACCCTTGTCTCTCTCCCTGAGGCGTCTCCCGCATCCAATGATTGCGACAGTGACTCTGGCATCGAGTCTATACCCAGTTCACCTCCACAGATCCCTTCTCCTCCTCCTCCCAATTCTGCCGCATCTCCCTCAGCAGCCGGTTCTTCCAGAACCAAGCCCTACTCCAAGCCGGAGCCCACCTCCCCCAGTCCCAAAGCCCCACGAGTCAAGTCTGTGTCTGGCGCGCCCAAGGTGGTGGAGAAGAAAATTAAGAAGATGGAGCAGAACAAGACGGCGGCCACTCGCTACCGGCAAAAGAAGCGGGTGGAACAGGAAGTGCTGCTCGATGAGTGCACTGTGCTGGAGAAGAAAAACGACGTGCTGCGTGATAAGGTAGAGTCCATCAGCCGAGAGATCCAGTATCTCAAGGACCTGATGGAGGAAGTCCGCAATGCCAAGCACCGCCGCAGCAAGACCAGCACAGTGGCCTAGTCATTGGATGAAACGGTCACGTTTCTGCTCTCATTCTAGCTTATCCTAGCAAAGAACTCCATATAGTTGTAGTTTATACTATATAGGGGTTAAAGTTTGGGTATACTTAGTTGTGCACGGGTGTTGCGCACCGAAAATAGATCGGCAAGCTCACAACGCGTCACATTGCGACACCGGTGGGCAACTAAGTGTAACTTAGGCTTGAGTTGGGCTGCAGTCATGTATGGTTAGTATGCTAGTGTGGGTGATTGACACTTTCGAGTGGCCAGAAAATGATGTGTGGGGTGAGATTAATGATGAAAGAACAGAACCGGAAGGTTGAGATTACTACTTTATGTAGAGAACGGGGAGGACTGAGAGGTAGTCAGTGGAAGCATCGGTACATGCTGGTCTCTCAGTCTCTTGTTCGCTGTACGCTCTGTCATATAACATCTTGCACTAACAGGTAGCGTTTGTAATAGTTTGTAGGATAGGCATGTGGAAAAGATGAGTTTTCATAGCATGAATGACTATACTCCCCATACCGAGCTGTGGCCAGACCCCACCTCACCAAATTGCAACATAATTAAAAGAAGTGACCACCCTATTACCCTTTCAACTCCCTCTTTACCTCTTCTCATTCTAATTTCATAATTTCCTCTGAGCTTAAGTCCAGAAAGGGGCCTCATTTATTTAAGAATTTGTTACACTGAACTTGTTTTGACAACTTTTGTTTGTACATAGATCCTCCTGCTTTCTGATTGTGGTTTTTATTTAATGCTGGATAATGCTTTAATGTCGTAGTTAACTACTTTCTTAGTTCAAGTGTTTGGCTTGTATAATGCTTTGCGTCTGTTTTTCTATTAAATATCTATCTATACTAAAGTGAAAGCTTGTATACTTCATTTAATACTGAGTTTATCTAATTGATTTGACATGCTGAAATCCATGATGAAATCCACTAATACAGTTATTAGTTTTCATGCAGCTCAACATCACTGCACTATACAGGAATTTTGTTAAATGCTGAATAGAGTAGTTATTACTGTAGCGTAGTGTATAGTCCAAATAATTTGTAGCATGTTATTTGCATTTGCATAGGTCAAGGCATGTCAGTAGCTTCTGCTTTTAATTTACACAGATATAGCACTAGTCATTTTAAACTAAACGGTATGGAAAAACGTTTTTAGGTTATAGTACAGACCGGTCGTCGATCCATCATAGGAAACATGTAAAACTGGTTGACAGTTAAACTGTCCGTGACTTCCGGGTAAAACCCCAACTCAGCCAGTTTTGTCAGAAAGAATTGAGGAAAGCGACGGCTCCATAAACGTCCTTTGTGCTGGGTCTCTAATGCTTTATCTCAAACCAGACAGCCTCCTGGTGCTAGGAGGTCCACCTTCTGTTTTTATCTACAACCAGATGGCTCATAATAAAGATCGTGGTGCTCGCTTCGGCCCATTTTCTGTCTTGTCTAAAACCAGACGTCCCATAATAAACGCCCTGGTGCTAGGTCACTTTTCTGTTTAGTGTGTCTGAACTGTGAACCAGGTGTTTGTTGGATAGGGGGGTGGGAGAACCGGAGAAAACATTGAAATACTTCTCTCACCAGAAGCCCAACCCACTCAGCTCTCCTCAGACATCTAACATAAATACCGTAGAGTAGACCCTGGCAGACTCAGTGCAATACTAGTGTGTGTGTAGTTGGTGTCAGCTAAATGCTGTCGAGCAGCTGTGTAAATGTATCCTCAGCAGTAAAAGTCTAACTGGGTGTGTATGCACACACACATACACAAACTCCTACTGACGTTCAAATTCCAGAGTAGTGAGGCCCTCCAATGCTGAACTGATAGATAAGAAGAGCTGCCCCAGCTATTGACAAAGGTTATAGTATTTGAATAACCGCTTTTAGTGTACTTAAATTTAGTAGTTGTACCTAATTTGAGATTTGTCTGGGGGATTCCAAATTTAACTGTAGTAGCCTAACTGTTTTTTTTTTTTTAAGCAAATGTCTTGAACCTACACCAAATTTATGGAGACAGATGAAATGAAAGAGAAATTGTATGAGACATGGAGACAAGCAAATTATAAATGACAAGGATACAGGGTGAATGTATACATGTATATAAGGGGACAGGCAAATGTTCAAGAGAAGCACACCTAAAATAAACATACACTGTATGTAAAAGTTATAACCAAGGCCTTCTCTTCTGTCTTCTGTGATAAGTAGAACCATGTGATAAGCACACAGGCCTACAATGTGAACTCCTCAGTAATCAGTTAACTGAGCATAGTACAAACGTAACCAAAGGTCCATACACTTGTAAATGAATTAACACTGAGAATTTCACTGTACTGTGTACACAACGCACTGTACAGTCAGCAAAATTATAATTTAATTTAGGAAGAAAGCTATTTGACTGCTTGTCAAACAGGCCAGGGGGACATCACAAGTTTTGTAGCTCTGAGGAGAGCTTCATGTCACTGGGGACATCGTGTGTGTATTTTTGTCATGCTACAGGAGTCCATATTAATTGTGACTACAATGGAAGCTCACAGTAGTAGGCCTACATTGTCGGTCTGTTATTTGCATTTCCTCTTGCAACAGGGATTGTGTGTGTGTGTGTGTGTGTGTGTGTGTGTGTGTGTGTGTGTGTGTGTGTGTGTGTGTGTGCGTGTGTGTGTGTGTGGGTGTGGGGGTGTGGGGGGGGGGGGTGGGGGGGGGGGGGGGGTGTGGG
>OOFJ01141571.1:4834-15733 GCA_900323375.1 Benthosema glaciale
GTATTTAATGGGTAATGTCGATGATATTTACATTGGAATGAATGAGCCCGGCTGGACCCATGGTAGGACACTGGGAGAGGGCGGGCTTACTGCAAGGTCTATTAGGATGAAATATGAAATATTGGGCAGATCTGTCTTGAACACATGACTATAGAGATACTGTGTAATGGTGTGCGGGAATTTTGGATAGAATCTGGAGGACTAATATCAAAAAGTGTTTTACAAAAGTCGGCCTCCTGGTGGCGCTAGAACAGGCTATTCTGTAAAATGTTGGGCAGAAGTTCATTGTTGGTATCCAGGGAGTTTGTGTGCAAAGTTTTGCATCAACCGGGTTAATGGTGCCAGAGATTAGCTGGTAACAGACTGACGGACTGACGGACGGACGGACGGACAGACACACGGACGAACGGAGTGCAAAACATACTCTCTCCTACATGCCTTCGGCCTGGTGGAGACAATAACAGGATCACAGTGCAAACTAGAAAAAGTGCCCCTCGGGGGACAGGTGTCCACAAGGTGTCAGGTTGTGGCCTCCTACTGCCCCCCCTCCACTTTTTGTTTCATAAAAATCCACCACATCCACCATGTGTTATGAGCTACTTCCTGTCACGAGATTCCTTGCCCGGTGATTTATTTTTCTAAGTGTTGGAGTTTGGAAGTGCTCGTCCATTGGATAGCATCAACGGCACAGTGCGCACCACCTGTTTTGAATTTGCACATAATGCAGGAATGGATGCAGCAGCAGGACGTTGCTTTACTGACCTTTGTGCGTCTTTGTGCGTGTGTGCAAGTGTCAACGTGCGTGTGTGAATTGTGTGAAGCAAGCCACCACTCCAGACAGCGTTATACAGCCTAGTAACATGTCAATGTAAATTGGGGTTGAAGTCATGCAGCGAGACTTGGACTCTCCTGGCTTGGTAGATTGAGTAGACCCCACAGTACAGTATGTTATAGTGACCTTTTTATCGGAGGCATTTTATTGTTGCTTTGGGCTGCTTTGTTGTCCGTCCCCGTTCTGCTCCATGAATGGTCTGAAATCTCTTATCTTCACCCTCGGTGAAAAGGATATTGGATGATTACAAAATACCATGTGGGTGTTCCTGGTGGCTGAGCCAGCACTAGCCACATGCTTGTGAGTCATCAATCTACGTCCTCACCCTCCCTCTTTCCCTCCTCTTTGGCAGGCATGTGCATAGACATGAGTATATAGACTCCTGCTCTTTTACCCATCAGTAAAAAGTGCTAGTCCATTTACTATGGTGAAAAAAACACACACACAAATGCCCTCTCTTTATACTCAAAGGCATGCAGCATTCAAGGGAATCCATGCCCCTTTCTTGAACTTGAATGCAGCATTTTATGCTGAAAGAATTACCCTTTGTACAGTAATCCATCTCCAGTAAAGCTTAATTATACTTAATTGAGCTGGCTGGGAGGTCAAATCAAATCCAATTAATCCATAGTCAAATTGGTCGGCTGGCTGGAGTAGCCACCTAGGCTGCCAATGCCGTCTGACAGCGTGTCACAGGTTCGACTCCCGATCCCAACAACTTTTGCTGCGTGTCACTCCCTATCTCTCTCTCCCTGTTTTTTGTATGTATTGTACAGTATCAAAAAGGCAGAACAAGAAAAAAATAATCATAGTCAAATCCATAGTCAAGGTACAAATCCATATCACATCATACTGGGATTTTTTTTTTTTACCTCAATATGATGATTTGAACAAATGTGATTTTTCATGTCATTATGAACTTAACTTATGAAGTTAATACACAGGACCTGAATGGAAACAAGACCGCAAGGACGTTATTCGGTGATCCCATTGGCTGTATGTTTGACTGTACCCTGTACTGATTTCATTTGTGTCTGACTGTACGCTGTACTAATTAAATTTCTGCCAATAAAGTAATCAATCAATCAATCAATCAATCGATCAATCAATCAATCAATCAATCAATCAATCAATCAATCAATCAATCAATCAGTTGTGTCTCTTCTTGCAAAGATTGTTTTTGACATTGTTCAGGGCAACAAGGCGGGGCTGAGCACTGTTGTGTTTTCTGGCTCACCTGTTCCCAGTCCCCTCGTTATGCACCATCAACAGTCAACGCACCTGCCTGCCATCAGCTCAACACCTCCAGTCTATAAAGCCCTGGTCTTCTATCGCCGCTTTGCCAGATAGTTGAACAACCACACAGTAGGTAATATATTATTCTAGCCAGTAAACTTGTATTGATTTAGTTTTTGTATGTTGCATTTTGCCTATGGCTATGCTGATATGCCTGTGTCTGTACTCTCTCCTCCACCTCAGATCTCACCTGCCTGCCTGTTGCTCTGCTCTGCCTGCCTTCCACATTTCCCTCCTCATTCCAAGTTCGTGTGAAATTGTGAATAAACACCCTTGAACTTTAAGAACTTTCTGTGTCTGCATTTGTGTCTGGCGCTCTGCCAGTTTGGTCTTGTGACAATAAGGTTGTGTCCTCGACCTGGACCTACACTGTAACTTTTGTATGCATTTTATTCATGTTTGTGGAGTTACTTTTTCAGTATAATCCTAGATTCCCAGACTAGTCTTAATTTAAAATGAGATTCCTCTCAATCAGGGGTTGAATTTTGCACCAACTATATTTTGAAATTCCTGCTCCTGCCTCTCCAGATCCTCTATTCCCTGTTTTTTGGACATTTAGGCCCAATTTCTGTTTCTTGGTTTCCTGTTTTCATTAGTACCTAGCTGTCTTGTCTACCAGTCCTGTGATTTGTCAATGTTTCCGCTCGTGTCCTCTTAGTCCCCCAGCCTTTCCCAGTTACAGTACCTTGTGTCTAGTTAGTGCTTGTCTATATACTCCATGGAGTTATAATATACTCCCGTGTGATCAGTTCTTTGCTAGTTTGTTGTCGTATGTCCATGTGAGCTAAATGGCATTGGCCACATCTCCAGATCTTAAGTCATATAAGATGAGCAAAATAGAGCCCCGTTTGTCTGCATTTGAGTCCTATTCCTTCCTCACTGTACAGTTCCATACCTTGGCAGGACGATTGCTCTGCAATTATGAATTCACAAAAATGCCATTGCATCAATACCACACTTTCTGCTGAAAGTGTGGTGTAATTTTAGATTTGCTGTGGACACAGTGACACACACACCACACACACTCACACACCCCTCTAGTTGGCTATAATACAGTGACCAGTGTTTTGTCTATTTATATTGGCATTCTGTCTTTTGCCCTTTATTTGATTAAGGTTTATGCAATTTAATCAATTGTATCTGCACATCTTCTCTTTAATCCAATTGACTGCCCTTGTAATCTCTGTGGCGTAGCGTATTGGCATATTGACTTGACTGGCTCCTGTGTGCTCCCTCTGTGTGAGCCATTCCACTGTTTTCATGCACATGTGGTTATTGGATTTGTCTATTGGAATGGGTATGTGTTCAGTTAGTTATGCGTGGTGCTGGGTGGCCCGGGTTTCTCTGCAGAGGGTATAACTCGGGTCACGTGACTTGGACTCGAGTCACAAATGTGATGTGTTTTAGACTCGACTTGACATTGGCACAGATATATTTATATAAGCATTATCTTTATTCCTCCAGCTGCTACTGGAGCAGCTGGAGGAATAAAAGAGAACGTGTGTATGTCTGAGCCAATTGCCTCGCATCCTTTACTGTGTGGAATAGTGCCGCTGTAGTTCCACCTCGGTGCCTTTCATCGTCTAGTATTATTTGTTAACTGAGCAACAGCCAAGGAGGCACCTGCTCCACACGCAGACTATTGAGAGCGAGAGGGTTAAGCCTCACCCATTGACTTCTGTAAACGAAGGATATCGCGCAGTGCAGTATTTCACAAAGGTCTCAATTGTGCAGATATGTCTTGTTTCATTCAAGCTGATCCTCCAGCCGCATCTCACTGACTACAATCAATGCATTCCTTCAAACGTCCTGCTCTGCCCCCTCGGTGCGACAAATCTGCCAGCTGGATTTTTTTGGACAGAAAAATAACATAGCTGACTGTAACAGTGAACTAAAGATATATATCTTTTTGTCCACAGGTTTTTTTTTGTCCACAAAGACAGTATTTCCCTCCTGCCCTAAAGCCCTGTGACAGGGCCAGAACGGGGTGACCGCCTGGGCGTAACATCCCTGTGACAGGGCCAGAACGGGGTGACCGCCTGGGCGTAACATCCCTGTGACAGGGCTGTGACAGGGCATGTCAGTATCACGGCCAGTGCCGCGTCATGTCAGTGAAAGAGGACATGGGTAACACACATCGACAGGCGGGTGCTGGGCTAGTCTTCAGTTTAAAGAGGCATTTTTTTGTGGTGTGTGGGCTCTATCCATCTGTAAACAGTATGTCGGAATCATTTCAAGATAATATCAGTATCATGGTCAGTGCCGTGTGATTGATACTGATCATAACCCACGATACACTTTTCTTAAAGCAACAAAATGACCACTTATAGTGACATTTTAACAGTGTTTATATTCATAATGCATACAATATGACCGTTCCCCCTGGGAGACACTGTACTGTGGGAGGTGCTGCAGGCCAGGGATATGGGGTGAAGGGGGTCCTTGTTGAGGGCCATCCAATCTCTCACAGTGTCTGCGTGCCCGCGGCAGTAAGTCGGAGTTGTTTCCGGTGGGGGTTGGCCTCTGCCTGCATTGTCATCTATTCTGTTTGTGATATATATTCATGGACGAGACATAGTCGTGGTGGAGACTAGAGGCTGTGCGGTTCGTTGAGCTGAGCCTTGCTTCACTGCTTTTTGAGGATGATGTGGTCCTGATGGCACCATCGTTTGGTGAACTCACTGGATCGGTTCGTAGTCTGGGAAGCAGATTGCAATGCATTTATTATATATTTATTCTTGGCCTTATCTAATAATAAAAAAGCTTTATACTAGTGTTGTGGCTATTGTTATGAAGCAGTATGAGTATTTTTCAGTGCTCATAACTATAATTATACAGTGTTTTTAGCAGATTATAATGCATTATATGTATCTATAATGCGTTATAGACATGGTATGCATAGCAAGTGTTACCAAATGTATTACAGCTGGCAAAGACCGCATTTTGACCTGTGATTCAAAACAGGGGACCTGAGTGCAAATACTGTACTTGAGACTTACTTGTGATTTTTTTTTTAAACCTGACTTGGTCCCACCTCAGGCTCTCATCTGAAGTGTAAGGTTGATATTCACCCTGGGCCTGTACAGAGTACAGACTGGCGTCAGCAATATCTGCCCCCTGGAGAACAGATTACACCCCAAGGCATCGTCACAAATGACCTGACAACTGACATGTTCTGAGCTTTATTAAACACTCGCAGAGAATACATACCTTTGCACAAGCCACGTGACGTACATTACGTGGCCATGCAGATATTTGAGTCACAAATCTGATACAGACGTATGCGAGATAGGATATGAATAGGAATAGACAGAAAACATGATGTTCTAGCAAGCAGCTGACAGTTGCTCTTCAACAGTGACGTTGTGCATACCAGGACCTACAGTTTCTCGATAAAGGAGAGCACAAGGAGGAGCTGGGAGCATAGAGCTAAAAATACAAAAGGGAAAAGGTTACTTTTAGTGCCTGGGGAGGTATTGTAAATTCACTGAAGGATCAACACTTAATGTATTGTAAAGATTATATACAATAAAGTATTGCATCTTTTTTTTTTTTAAAGCTACAAAGTGGCTTTTGGCCCAAGGGTGGCAGAAAGGCCATGCACATGGCCCATTGGCCCGGGGTCATCAGAATTGAGTAGGGCTTAGTCTGGAGAGCGTGGCAGTAAAACTTGGCCTTCCAGTTCAAATGTCCTGACGTGTAAAAATGTGCATAGATACACTAGGTAGGAAGGACTGCACAGCAGCATAATATTAGATGTAGAGAAGTCATTTGTCGGTGCTGATCATTGGATTTAATTATATAACTTTGGGTTTCACACCAAAAAACCTTATCTTATGTAGATAGTAAAAGTTATGGTTATATAACGGGGAAAAGAAAAGTTTGAATCTTAGCCACTTATAAACTTAGGCATATACTGTTGTACAACTCAAGCATATTTCTTGCAGTGGAGTGGAGTTATGGCAAGCTGCGCCCTACATAATATGTGGGCGGCATTTACAGTGTGGCCCATGCAGTGACCAATGAGGCATATATCTACCTATTTCTGTCTATGCTGCACAGTAGAAGATAATCACCAGCTGGAGAAAACCTTTGCCTTAAATTAATGAAGGGAGTTTACAAAACTGGACATTTTATCAGAGGAAGGTATGCCGCAGCACCACTAGGTGGCACATCCATCAATCAAATAGAAAGCATAGAGAAAATAAGACAGCATATACTGTAACAAACATTCATATACTGTACATTAAAGCATGTATAGGATTAGGACAAATAAAGGCAACCGTTGATAGAGTGACAGCGGTGTTCAATGCGGACAATTTGCAAAAAGCTTAGCCTCCATTATTATGCCTTATTAGACACTAGTCAACTAATCCAGTGCCCATTCAGTAGCACAGATGAAAGTCAACTGACTGAACTGTTGGCTGCTTCCTTCTGCTTCCCTTCTTTGAGCACTTTTTCACTGCCGCTGCATACCTAAATGCTAAATCAAGTTGTTGCTTTATATTTTAGGCTCCAGGGAGACCGTCTGCATTTAACATTTCATGCTAACTAAGCCACCCTGAAGCATGAAAAAGAAAAACGAAGGGAGTGGATATTCAGCCTCAAACACATTTGATTGATCAAAATGTTTATAGCTTGCAGCTGGTTGAGTTTAGGCAGGGGGTTGGTGTGGTTTAATCACTTAAAGGCCATTTAAGGTTAGCCGGGGAAGGCATTGGTCGGGTGTGGTTGAGGATTGGTGAGGGCGTTCACCAACACTGCTCTGACTGAGAGTGGAGTGTTTCCAAGCACATTACCCATGTTTCTCCCTATCTATTACTCACCCCGGGAAGCTTTGAAAGAAATCATGGAGATTTTTAAGGGGCCAAACCTGAAGGGACTTTGGTCCCCCGGCCTATTTTGTTTTTGTCTGATTCCTGAAATATTGCATTTGAATTGATTAATTGAATTATATACGATGCCACGGCAAAACAATGTAAAAACGAATTCCTAAACAGCTGTCAGTGCAAACTGTCACTGGGAGGAGTTGGAGGACTACTGCAGGGCTAGGTGGATGTTGTTTAGTGTTGCTCTTGTTAATCTTGGCCTCTGCCCTCCTATTTGCCTCAATTGGGGTGAGCAAATGATAGGAAAATGTGAAATACTTTAAGTGTATTTAGGAAGAAAAAAAAGGAGACAATTGAACAAGATGTTTCAATGAGAATGTTTTTTCAAAATGTACACTTTATTGTCAACAACGGTACAAAAACAAAAGTTCTGTATTTACAGTAGTACTATGGCCTTCTCGTCTTACACTCTTTGGTTTCACTGCTGACCTGATTATTTGAAAAGGAACAAAAGGCATGAGAACACAATGGACCAGCAGACAGAGATGCCCACCTCCTGCTTGTGTGCCATTCTATTTATTTATTTTAATGTTCTTTTTTTTTTATTAACCATTCCACAGTACAATGCAACGGGTAACAACTCATTACAGGACTAGGTGGGGACACGACGTCAGTGGTTCTCAAATACTTTAACTTCAAGGACGTCCAGTTTGGTATGCATTAGGCAGGGAAACTGTCCAGAAGGAACTCTCACACAGTAAAAATTTGTCTCTGTTCATGTAACGCTGAGGGTGTACAAATTGAACTGGTTCCATTTATACACTCTTGCTAACCATCTCTTTCCCAACTAGCAATGATTTAGCTGGGGGCCCCCTGGAACCCCGCCGCAAGGACCCCACTTTGAGAACCACTGCACTCGGACACACAGCGTAATTCAACTCGTATTATCATAAATAATAGTGTTGGGAGGGACACACCGGTTTCAGTAAGTTGTTGAGACTGTGGACGGCCGTGCTGTGTGTCTGCCATCAGACTAAACCATTGCGATCACAAATCTGTTCCAAGAAGATTTCAAATATTCAACGTCAACTTTGCATCTCGAGGACCCCCTGCCATATAAAGCTGTGTGCACTGCTGGGCTACCAACGCAACACTTGTACATCCTGTCTTGTCTGTTCCCTGTTGCGTTTTCTTTGGTGGGACGGCGGGGCATTGCGCGGCAACGGGGGAACAGACAGGGCAGAACGATCCATAGCGGCTAATTTATGCTCCATCGTACGACTGTGTCGCATGCCGAACATCCACATGCTCGCAACGCACCGCGGAACGTGGTGAGTTGCGAGCATGTAGATCGGCTATTTCCGGTGCACCAGAGGGCCACCATCCATATGCAGATATGGCCTCATTTTCCCCAATCACAGTCGCTGTCTTCAACATGACTGATGGCTAATTTAGACTTCGTTGTACGTGTATGACTAATGGTAAACCTATTTTAAAATGTTCCGTCGAAAAATCTGTCATTTCTGCCGGCGACATTCATACGACGAAGTTTAAATCGGGCTTTATCCTTCAGACCATTTAAACAAAACAAAAAATATATATAATACAGCAAAGAACACACAGACACTGCATCGCCTCATTCACCCCCATGTAACTCTCCTACCATACAGTACCTTTTCAATACTTAGATGATGCCTTTCAACGAGGCTGTAAAATAAAAAATAAAAATAAAAACGTTCATCTAGCATGCTGTAGCACAGCTATCCTGGTAGGTTTTCACTCGGAATATAAATATAATAAAAAAAAACACAAAAGATTTTAGGACATTCAGACCCCGGTACATTTTGGAGTAGAGATACTCCGAGGGAGGAAAAAAAAAAACATCTACTCTTAAGCCAAATGTATACTCTAAAGCACGATGGTGACGCTCGCTGAGCTAACAACGAGTGGCGCTCAAGCGACCGACACAGTCATGCGGTGGCGTATGAATGTGGCGCTTTGACTGAGTGGTCATAACCTATAAAAGGATGGCACAACAGGAGAGAACACTAGAACAAACAAATGTGGGAAGGTGAAGGCAATAATAACGTAGTTTCAGTCTTAACTCTTAAAACTAGCTTAACTTCAGATGCACAAATCACACACAGTGTCTTATAGCCCCAAGGCCAGGGTATCAAAGTTGTATACAACAAGATGGCCGCACATTCATTTACTAACTGCAAATACTTTTTTCTTTTTGCACATTCCTGATAAACTGCTTGCCTTTACACATCCAATAGATTTAGAGCCTAAATCAAGCAAAAAGGAAACCCCTTGGGAAAGTGAACAAACTGACGGTTAAAGTTTAATGAACTGTAGTGAATTATACTTAAGAAGTGGAAGAACGTCTACGATTTACAGACAAGTGAGTGGGTGTACTGCAATGCGCTGTCAGCTTACAATCTACATCTACACAACTGCTTTTTTTCTTTTGCGGAAACATGACACGGTTGTTTTTTTGAATCAAGGACAGTTACGGATCACAGTTACAGTATGCTGCTTGTGTCATGCATTACAAAGAAAATAAAACATAAAAAACGTTTGCGGCCTAAAACTATCCCCTGTAGGCATTTTGCCATATTCAAAGAAACTCAAGAAAAGAAATAATACAGGGGTTTTGATGGTACAGTACACAGGTTATTATCAACGACTGTTATAATCATTCCTCACTGCCTTGGGAGTCTTAGCTAACTTAGGAGGGCGTTATTGACTGCAGAAGCAGCAATGACGTGTCTTTTTCACTGAGCACAGCCAAATGAAGGCTATTCCACACAGCGCATTATAATCAGCATGCTCATCCATGGGAACACAATGAATTGTTAACACAGACAAAAAAAAAACGTATTATTGACATTCTTGCAGGGGAAAATGAAGAACTGAACTGAACGAAACAAAACAAAACAAACACGTAACGACGAGCCAAATCCCACCACATGGCCCTCACAGATTGACTCCAAACAAACCAAACAAGACGAAAACAAAACCAACAAAGAGCATTCACCAGGAACACAAAACATAAAATGACACAATAGCATGAGGCGGCCACAGTGCAGCCTACATGTCAGCTGTAGGCACATCCTGTTACATTACTCTGTGATTGTGTGCTGCTCACGTGGAGCCTGATGGAAGTTGTCAGCAGTCGTTTGGGAGTCTTCATTTTCGGCGTGTCAAGGCCTCTTTCAACTGCTTCTTTGTCAGAAGAAAGGAAGAGAAGGAGAAGGGGACAAAAATCCTTGCATTAACGTTGTTGTAATTGTTTTGGAGTTTAAGTTTTAACATTGTCGGGTCTGATTAACGACCTTGTATCTTGAGAGCGCATTTTCAAAGCAAACTAATATCTTACAATATCCCTGCCAGCCACAGAGAAATGTATTGTGATCCAGCGTGCGTGCGCCAGGGCTCGAAGAGAAAAATACTGAGGGGAGGACATTTTTTCTTAACCATTATCAATCCTATACTGTAGTGTAGATTCTATACTTACTTATAACAAATAGCTAAAATAGCACACCTACAAGGTCACAGTGCATCACATTGTGACTTCTTTGTGAGCTTGTAGATAGGAAACCAAATGTTTGACATAATTTTTTTTTGCCAAATTAGGAATGCCACTAAGGCCTGATTCCCACTGGCAGCGAAATCTAGCCTGAATCAGATCTGAGCCACTTCAGGATTGAAATCTGATTGGTTTAAATGGTCACATGATTCATTTAAACCAATCGGATTTCAATCCTGAATTGGCTCAGATCTGATTCAGGCTAGATTTGGCTGCCAGTGTAAATCAGGCCTTAGAGGAGGGCTGTGGACAGTTCAGAAACTACTACCGTACTAATCTACTAGTGAGATGAGATCTACTTTATTAATCCCAGAGGGGAAATTGAGAACACAACAGCAACAGGCAGCCAC
>OOFJ01141657.1:0-11578 GCA_900323375.1 Benthosema glaciale
TCATTTTCGGGAATTTCGTCCCGGATAGAGAATTAGCCATAGTTCCCATGTTGTTCGTGGTGGTCATATTAGCCAAAAACAGTTGAGATATTCTCTCCTAAATTAAGTGCATACATATCTTAGCCAGGTCCCTCTACAACAAAAATAACACCTTAAATATTGTATTTCTTTCATAAAAAGTAACTAGTAACTAAGGCGTTTTTTGGAGTAACATATTACAGTATTACCATTTTGGCAGAGTAATATCGTTACTTTACTTTTACTGGAAAAAGTAATATTACAGTAATATGTAATTTGTTACTGCCCAACACTGATGATGAAGGGACCCTAAAAGTACAGAATAAATTAAGTCTGGCAATTACATAACCTTACATTATAGTCTGGTTGCCTCTGGCAACCACGTACAGTAATTACCTATTTTTTCCTCCTGGTGGAAGTTTCTACCTACAGTGGCAAAGGTTTTCTTTCATGAAGAACATAAATGAGAACTTCTGTTTTAACCCTGGGAATACTAGCTTGTTACCATTATCACCTTTCTAAAGTTCAGCAATTGTAATTAAAAATGGAAGACTGCTCCACCGTGACCTCAGCAACCAACTTGTCACCATTGTTGTTACCTCCCTCTCTTCATGATCCTTTTATTCGACTAGCCTGCAGTCAGACCATAGACTCTGCCCACTCACTGAGTGGACTGCTTTATATAGCTTCAGTCTGAAAATCTTTTTTTCACAGCATGAACAGTTTAGAACAGAGCCACCTTCTCTGGTCTCCACCTTGTGCTGTTATTGTCTTGCTGGAAACAGAGCACCCCACTGCTCTTCACATAGCTTGGTTTGCCTGGTTCTTATCCGCCATCTTTCACTGCCCTTTGATAGGACTTATTTTAGTAGCAACCTCATCCTGGGGGATGGCCCATTTCATCCTGGATCGAGCCATTAAGCCTGCAGGTAGCTCAATGTTGTTAGGATGATTGCAGATGTACAGACCTTGTCAGTGGAATTGCATTGCTAACAGCATGGGTCCAAGTTAAAATATTTCCTATCAGCTAATGATATATACAAAAGTTCACATCTACGACTGCAACAGGAAATAAGCATGTGGGACTGCATGGGTAGGCCTACCTCATGCTGAGATGATGCACCTAAACCTGATGCGGTGACCCGACCCCATTCATGTGGATGAATCTCCCTTTGAGTGATTGATTGAAGTTTTTATTAACAGTTTGCAGATCAATTACAGTACATTTCAAGCACAACTCAATACAAAAACTGTTAACTGTGGACGACACCATAAAGCACTGACAATAATAGGGTCCACCATTTTCAATTCATCAGCACATTTAGATCGAGACTACAAATATACACTTCTACAGTATATAACTGTAAAATCTAAAAAATATAAGGTAAAATCAGACCAGTCTGAAGTGAGTGGTACTGTACTGTACTGTACTGTACTGTACTGTACTGTACTGTACTGTACTGTACTGTACTGTACTGTACTGTACTGTACTGTACTGTACAAGCTCTCCTCAGTGGCCTCTGTGTGTGTCTGTCTGTGTGTTAGGTTAGGCTGTGACACTTGGTGGTGAACAAACACTATTTCGTGCTTGGACAGACCCAGCCAGGGACAGACCCAGCCAGCCATGCAGGGAAATGATTACACATAGCTCCTTAATGGAGTGGTTGCACCACTCAAAAAGGGAAAGGATAATATGCCTATACAGTGAGGCCCGGGGGGCCAGCCCTTTGAGAGCGGTTTTGAATGAGTCAAGGCCGGGATTCACATGTCTTAACGGCTGTTGGTAGGGCGTTACAGACAGGGATGGTGAGCATTGAGCACGCTTTTTCATTTAGATTTTTTTTTCATTTATCAATGTAGAAACCAAACGAATGTAGAAACACATTAATGTGCGCGCGCCATCTGAAATAGATTACAAAAAACACAACAACAACGCTCAAGTGAACAACAAGTCCCATAATGCACCACACCAACGAACAGCGGATATTCGTGTTCTACAGCATTTGGCGCTGATCTATCCGGGTACTTCCATTCACTTCTTCCTTTCGCGCCGGTAACTGGAGAGCCGTGCGGTGCGTCCATGTGCGCAGTGACTGGGAGCTGATAAGACCACTGAAATAAACTCAAATCCGAGCCAACAACAGGAGTTTTCGCGATGGATCCCGAGGTTCTGGTCGAAGCCCTTCGGGGCACCATGGACCCAAACCTGCGTGAGGCTGCAGAGAGACAGCTGAACGAGGTAAAGTTATAAGTCTGGGTTTGATCATGATGGTAGAATGTAGGCCTCGTCCGTCTCTCTCACAACATCAAGATGGTTGTGATCATCTACGGCGCAGACAGGAATCCGCTTGTCGTTAACTTGATTTGAGTTAACAAGTCTCCTTTGAACATTTTACTGACACCCGAATCACGGATTAAAGCACCCATCGTCAACGTGGAAGCGATCGAACTATTTATTTTGATGACAGGCTTGTTTTGCTTGCCAGTGTGCCTCACGTCATATGTTAGCATTATGTCGAAATCTGGCTAATGCTTAAATGCTAACTAGCCCAATTGCTATAGCTTGTCACACACAGGGTTGTCAGTGTTGCTTCCTGGTACCGAAAACGTGATTTGGCGTGTCTAAAATATTGGATTGTGATTGTACTTTATTATCTGAGAGGGGGTGGTGATTGTTTGGATGGTGGGGTTAAGTAATGAGACGCTGTTAAAGAGCATTTAAATGGTTAGCGAGCTAGCTGTGGCTACTTGTTGGAAAACCACCTTAGAATGGATACCAAAGGGATCGGCCAGTGATGTCACCGACAGCGTTAATGGTGTGCGTAGTAGCTTGTATTTTCATGAAGCCCCCCGAACAGAACGGAAGCTTTATTATACTTGATCTTGTGATCTTGTCCACAAGTGTCGCTTGACCACATGTATTTTGTGGCAAAAAATGGGCGTGTGATGAAATATAAAGGCTATAATGGCGCAATTGTGCGGCTGAAAGCAAATATAGCCATGAGTTCAAGGCAGGCCATGAGTCGGAAGCACTTCCGCCTCGAGGACGCTTAGTTGTGACATCACTGACGATACCGTGGTGTTTTTTGTTCGTGTCGCTTGGCACAGCCCTGCTACATCGCCTCTGCTCACGTGTCATTGTGACAAATCCAGCAGTGATGACATTCATTTTCTTCAGCGAAAAACAGTAACATTAGACAACCAGTCGTGTTTGTTTATTGAACACACAGGTCATGTCATATATACCCATTTATACAGCGGCGCAGTCTTCATGTTGACGTAAAAAGTAGTTGGCGTATGGTAACGTTAGGGTAGGTTAGCTTCAATGTCATAATACCCTATGGTAGGGCTGAAAATAAAGTGAAATTATTAAAGAATGCGCCAGAAGGCGAAACAGTCTTTAAACAAAGGGTATATTATGTCAATTTGGTGTCTAAACTCCATGGGACATTGTAGCTATCCTTAGGATCTGGATTGGTACTAGAAAAGATAAATGTGTACCACAGTCACAGATGGCAAGCTATACCTTTAACTATTGCCTGTTCTGTACTTTATAACAAGTTTATTATAACAAACACTCCTCAAATTAAGCTCACAGTACAATGCATCGAGGAAAACTAGCTGTAAAAAGTAATGGAATGAATGCACCATGTATCAAACTTAACACGTAGTAGATCATAAGTTATATTACTGTTACAATACAGTTTTATACATATCTGATTTCATGTGACTTATACAAAGTTTTGATGAAGAATTCATTCAGCTCTAAGACTGTGTATATGTATTGCTAAACATCTCCCAGCCATGATGTTATTGTAAACTAGAAAAGGGGCAGGTCTTTGCCATGCTGGGTGGCTTACAGGGCTATGTGGCAGTCCTGCCAACAAATTAATTTTGAAATATCAAAACCCTGTTTAACTAAACTAGACCATTTGACATAAAATGGGCCTGGGTAAAATGGGCCTTCCCCCTCATTTGGAATGGAATAAAAAAAAAATCCCTTTTTTCAAAAGTCTTTAAAATGAGCGGCACGTGGACGGGCGGATGGACACGGACATGTGCTGAAAACCTAGTCTTCACCTTTCAGCCTGGTGACAAGACGATAACACACAGCTGTCTTTCAGTCACATTGTTCATAATTGTCTGTTGTATAACACAAATGAATGAATCAAGAGAAACTCCTCTTGATTATAATAATTGCATTATCGTGTGGCTGATGAGGTATTTTTAGGATACGGTAGTTGTTTGTCATGCCAATCATTCACATGGGAGGTAGATAACTGTTTTCTGACTTGCATTGATCAATTTGTATAATTCTTCAAATCAACAGGGTCACACCCAGGTAAACTTTGTGTCCACACTACTGCGAGTGACCATGTCTGACCAGCTGGATTTGCCTGTCAGGCAAGCAGGTGAGTTCAAATAAACCAGATGAAATGTTGACAAACTTAGTTTTGCACTTGATAAAAATTAAATTAAATTAAATTAAAACAGCTTTACAAAGGCTGCTAAAGAGTCGAATGTAGGGATGTGCCGATGAGAAATTTTGGCCGATCTCGATATCCGATATAATTAATCAGTGTTATGGCCGATAACCGATATTACCGATTCGATATGATCTCATTCTGTATTGGAAAAAAATATAATAATTCTGTCCATTCTGTGAAATACATGTATCAGGGTGTCTGCACTGCAGGCTTAGGCAAGTGAAATTTAACTTTAATACCTTTTTATATTTAATTTAATTTAATTGTGAGCTTATAAATCTGTTCAAGCTGTTACTTTGGGCGTGTTTATCTGTAAAGACAGACCGATTAATAGGACAGATGAATTAATCGGTCTGATTGATTAATCGGTACCGATTAATCTAAAAATAACTAAAATCGGCCGATACCGATGTGTTTGCCGATTAATCTCCCATCACTAGTCGTATGCTTTAAATTGCGTTTCATAAACATAATCCATCAGAAGGTTTGTGATCACTGCTTAATTAATGCATTAATCTTGTGATTCGTGTGCTTGTAACTCTGATCTGCTCACAGCCAATATTATTTATAGATGTCTTAAGACACCCAAGCAGAGAGCTTGCCATTGCATTTTAAGTTGACTGCTCCCTTGAGAAATGATCATGAATTCTACAGATGTCTGGTCTGCTACATACGGTATCAGGGGTTCCTATTCATTATATTCTGACTTATATTCTGACTGAGCACATTAAGTGTTTAACCACTTACAACCTAGTCTTCTCTTGTTTCCCATCTACACCAAAACACAAAATAGCAGATCTACAAAATCGGCTATTTCTAGCGAATGTTCCCCCTAGAATAGTGGGTGTAGGGGTGGTTAAGATAAAAATAATAATTTATATTTGCACATTTATGCAACCCAAGCAGACCCATACTTTCTATTTATTTGACATATTATCAACGGACAACACACCTCAAGTCAGAGCGCGGTGGCCAAAAGAAAAGTTGCAACCCAAGCAGAGCCATAGCTCTGTATGGACTATCTTGTGACAGGCACATCTAGTTTATAAGTTAATCATTATTGTTTACATTTGAATGATGAACTAGTTGTAATAGCAGTCATCTTGTGTCTTTTTATTATTGGACTTGTGAAATCATCATCAACCCTTCCTTTTATAATGTCAATAATGTATTTGAACAAAAAACAAATGTTTTCAGCATGTTTACTTGGGCAAGTAGCTTACTGCCTTATTGTTTGAATATATTTACCTTCTAATGAAGCTACTTACTCTTCCTAGTAGCTGTCCTCAGGAACAAGATTTTCCAATGATCTCCTGTGCATCTGACTCAATGCAGCCAGACTGCATTAGATTAGTGATGAGTAATTGGCTGTATTTCCTCAATGATCCCCTGTTAATTTGACAGTTAATTGATTTCCCCCCCTCATAGATGGATATGTATTATTTTAGGAAGAAAAGCTAATTGAAAGACATCTAAAAATGTGTAATCCAGTTTCACCTTTATCATTTTAGGCAGTTCTAAAGATGTAAATTTGATTATCCAGCTTGCGTAGATACAGTAGTCTTTATGGCACAGCTAAACTCCAAGCCACCTCAAACGGGGTTAGTCTGCATGTCCAGGCAGGCATGGAAATCAAGGTGGTCCCATGCTCATTGACCCTCCAGTTACACCTGCCTCAATCTCCAACACATGCACCCTCATTCCTAATGGTTCGATCTAGGCCGTCTTTTGAACATGAACAGCATAGCTCACTGTCACCTCTACTTGCAGCTTGACAGTGAGCAAACTACCTCCCCTCCTCCAGCATTTAGTTAACTATGCCAGCATGTTTATTGTGTGGATTCCTGTGGATGTTATCATGTTTAATATCTCTGGAACTTTAAGTTATGCCCCTTGAAGGGCTAAAAAGTCATGCCCATGCAATAACACAGTATTTAGGCTTTAGGCTCTACTTTGGGAGTTTTGTCATCTCGTTCTGTCACACTTATCTGTAGTGTCATTGGAGCAGAGCCACACCTCCAAATACAATGAAATATCATTGCAATATATTGTTTAACTTTAACCAATCACAGCTCCCACTGTGTCCATTACGTGCATTATGTCATGATGTGTCCATGCTGCCTGGTGTAACGGATGGTTGTAAAGGAATGGACATCCCACAGAATGGTGCTGGAGATACCAATTTATTGCATCCCTGGCTTATAATGTCAACACCGCTTCACTCTCTACAGCAGAGAACAGACATGAGTGGCACTGGTCTTGTTTTCTTATGAGACTGAAGGGCTTAGTTGAGTGCAGTAATAATAATTGGCGATATAGTACTATTAATAATGATATTTAACTGGACATGAAGACATTTTTAAGTTGGTGGGCATTGCCTACCTCAGTCTGCGATGACAAGTGATGAAGTATTCCATCACAAGTTGGTGGCAGTGGTTTGCATGGGGAGGCTCTCAGAATAACTGGCATACCTTGGGGTAATGGGCTTGGAGACTTAACTCAACACCTCTTCGAAGCACACAGAGGAAGTTCCCGCTGTGTTGCTACGGGATCCTCCCATGTGGTTCTGCTTCAGTATTGAAGACCATTTGCTGAAAGTTGAACGACTCAGAGCTGTGTTTCAGTGATTGCACGCACCGTAATATTAATCTGCAAATTGATGTTTTGTTCATTCCTAAGTATAATTTCATGTCTTTGAATGGGTCATGTTGACTTAAAGTTAGTCATGTGTTTTGGAAAATTTGGAGGAAATTGTCTTCTCCTGTTTAAACTAAAACGAGCCGCCAGCTTTTTGCTAATGGCCTTGGCTATGGGGGTGGTGTGGTCACTGGAGCAGGGGTAGTGCTGGGTTATGGGATTGGGGGCATGCTCTGTCAGCATTGATAGGCAAGATTATGACTGCCCAGCCAGGGGCATAGACACATGTGTCAGCAGTCTGATGTCAGCGTCCACTCCACTCACCCCCCTCCCAGTCCCTCAGATGTCGCTCTCCACAAGCCAGAGATAAGGCCTACAGTAGCTATTAATCCCAGTTGACACCTGAATGCTACATTCAGAGCATCTGAACTACATCCTGAGGGGTGCATTTGTATTCTATGGAGAATTGGAGATAAACCGGTTGCTGTTTCATAATCAGTTACTGTGGGACCTCAAGTTTTCAGCTTGTTTGAGTAGGAGAGAGCACTAATGAACAAGTTGGAACAGATGGTTGGGAAACTGTGAATGGACCTTACAATAGTCTACTTATTAATGCACTACCTTTCCACGTTTTGAGTTCTCAGTAATTCCTTTAAATTAGTATCCTGAAATTGCCATCTTATCATATGACTTAGACGTTATCCTGTCATCATATGATGTTTTCCCTCGTACCCAGACCTGCTCTGACTAACCGCAGCTAGTGTCTTCGACTCAGTCCTCTCCGCAACTAATTTCACAGTTTCAACTCACTGGTATGAAGTTCTGCAAGCTAAGGTGATAAGAGAAAGGGTGGAATAAAATAGGCTTTGAAAATCAATTTATTTGAAATGGGTTTGGCCAATTATTTTCAGTTTTGATATGAATAAGCCTTCAAGAAATCTGATCTGAACACTACAATAACCAAAAGCAGCTTTCCTCTACTAGGGAAATATAAATGTATATGAACATACAATTGTTTCTGTCTATATCTAGGTGTGATTTACCTTAAGAACATGATAACTCAGCACTGGAATGAAGGAGAAAATGCAGGCACAGAGACACCGGTCACCAACAACATCCCAGAGGAGGACAGGACGTTCATTCGAGACAATATTGTGGAGGCCATCATACACTCACCCGAGCGCCTCAGGTAACAAAATGGAGGTGGAGAGAACTGAGCGGGATTGTCTTCCAATTCATCATCTATCAGTCATCCTTGTTCCTGCCCACTCACTCTCCATGTTGTCTTCCTAATCTCTCTTTGTCCACCCCCAGCCTAAAACTGTCCTTTTTTTTTTTTTACTTCTCAGGGTCCAGCTGACAACATGCATCCACCACATGATCAAGCATGACTACCCTGGCAAGTGGACAACCATTGTGGACAAGATAGGCTTTTATCTACAGTCTGACAACAGTGCAGGATGGCTGGGCATCTTGCTCTGTCTCTATCAGCTGGTCAAGAACTATGAGTAAGTCTTCAGTTTCGAAGAACAATAAAACATATTGCAGTAATCCATTGATTGATCTGTTAAACAAATTGCCCTTGAGATGACTGAACATCTTAAAAACACACCTTTACAGCAGGCCTATGAGTAATGATGTGTTTTGTGTTTTTTTTCGTGTGTGTGTGTGTAACAGATATAAGAAACCGGATGAGCGCCAACCCTTGGTGGCTGCCATGCACATCTTTATGCCTATGCTGAAGGAACGCTTCATCCAGTTACTGCCTGACCCTTCCAGTGACTCTGTTCTGGTGCAGAAACAGATCTTCAAGATACTTTATGCCTTGTTCCAGGTATTTGAACCTGCTGCTTGAGAGCAAACGTATCTCTTCTATAAGTTTCTTTTGACGGTTATTATGCTCTACCAGTCAGAAGGAGAAAACAAAATGGTATGAAATGGATTTTGTTGTGGTTGTCCTGGTGCTGAGTCAGGGCTGTGATTGAATTGGTTTTTTGGTGGTAAACCAAGCTTTTTATTTCACAGGAGCAGACCTGTGTACAATAATAGCACAGCTTAAGGCACCTGCTGGTCACTCACCTATTTCCTCAACAGAATGCATTATCATAACCTTTTTTCCCTTCTGACCTGTGCATTGAAGAACCATGTTCTGTTTGTGTGTCCACAGTACAACCTCCCATTGGAGCTCATCAACAGACAGAACCTGACCGAATGGATGGAGATCCTAAAGACTGTAGTGGACAGAGCTGTGCCTCCGGTGAGGATAGAAAATGCATGCATACACTAATATTCTGTAGTACTACTACTAAAATAGCTGTTTACAAATTTCTCAGTAGTTTTACACAGCCTGACTGCTCCTCTCTTGTCAATATTATCTACAGGAGACCATGCAGGTGGATGAGGACGAAAGGCCTGAGCTGCCCTGGTGGAAGTGTAAGAAGTGGGCCCTTCACATCTTGGCCAGGCTGTTTGAGAGGTATCTAATCCAGCCATATCAATTGGTGTTCTTTGCACTTGTACCAATGGGGCTGCTATGTTTTCGGTGCAAATAACAAAATCTAATTCTGTCCCCAGATATGGCAGCCCTGGTAACACAACCAAAGAATATGTCGAGTTTGCAGAACTTTTCCTCAAAGGATATGCAGTGCCTGCACAACAGGTAAGAACTAGGACTGGTGATGCATAAAGCAATATGACTCTTCTCCCCACAGGAACTGACTGGATTGTCTCTGAAAGCTGTGTCTGGTTGTAATTTTCTCAAACATGCTTGTTTTTTTGTATCTATTCTATCTTTTTAGGTTCTACTGAAAGTTTTATATGAGTACAAGGAGAAGCAATACGTGGCCCCCAGAGTGCTCCAACAGACACTTAATTATATCAACCAGGGCATTGCACATGCCGTTACCTGGAAAAACCTGAAGCCTCATATCCAGGTATGAATGCTGTTCATGTGTAGATACAAAATATAAGATGGATGTGTTGGTATTGTTTGGCCATTGTTTTATGGTTTTAATGCTCAGACATGCAAAAGTAGATTTTCCCAAATATGGCACCTGTGTGATTTATGCAAATCCGTTAAAAATGTTTGAGGTGGGTGGGGGGGTCTATGGGTCGTACGGTCGGTGGTGTGACGTCGATCTGGGGGTGGAGCCCTCTGCCCGGACCAGTGGGGAGCAGTTTCTCTGAAGGACTCACGGAGTCACAGACCGTGAATGATATGTTGCCTGCATCAGCAATGCATGCATGCACCGCGCGGCTCCGTGTTTCTGTTTCTGACTTGATTCGCGGGACATTGTTCTGTTTGTGTGGGACGCGGGACAGACGGTCCAATTTCGGGACCGAGTGGTCACCAATAGACAGACACTCTCGCCAGTCAAGCCCAGCAGCAAGTGCTAATAAATAGCAACATTAGCATCTCACGTTACTGTGACTGGAGCGCTGCCTGGCTGTCAGCCCTCCTTGCTTAGCGGTCTGGTTCGAAAGTAGACGTCTGGCGACAGCGACACAGAGTCAGTGTCTCTCGCTGTGTGTGTGTGTGTGTGTGACTGACCGTCTCGTCTCTGACTGACCGACTGATCAATGACCGTGTGTGTGCACGCATGCATGTGTCCGTGCGAGTAAAACGTTTGATAATAGAAAACGTGTGGTCTACGACTACATGTAAATACAAAATAGATAAAAACAAACAAAAAAAACATGCAGCTCAATATTATAATAATCAAGGAGAGGATGTTACTATAAATTGGCTTAAATCGACTAAGGCTTAAAATAATAAAGTAAACTGTCCCTGTTGACTGCAAACGTCCCAAAACACATTTTAATGTAATTTCTTATTTTGTCAGGGTCTATCATTTCTATTTTACATGATGTGAAGAGTGTAAGGGATTTTGAGGGGTGTTGGACCTGTACTGCAGAAACAAGCTGGCCTATTTTAAAATACAGTCAGTTAGGGTTATGGTTATCAGGGAATTAATGTTAACTTGTTCAATACTCACTATAGCTTTGTATTTAGTAAATCATCTGTCATTTTATTCTATGATCTCATCAGTCAATTAATGTTTATATCTTAACACTGAGAGTAATGGATTTGTGCTGAAGGGCTCTATTTTCATCCATCGACACGTGAGCTTGTAGATAGGTTATTTTTTATTCAAAGATGTTTTTCAAAATGGTAGGTAGTTTAGGGATAAGGGGTTTAGCATGGATGAAAATGGAGCCCTAAGTGTACTATAACTTTGTAGTGTCCATGACCCCCGAAATGGGTTTGGCACCCCTGAAAACCCTACATTTTTCGCGCCGCGGTGCATAATGTCTCCGCAAGCTGTCACCTTTTTCAGCCTCGGTCTGTTTGCATGCCTGGTGTTAAACACCAGCGATGTTTGGAGTTATCAAGCGATTCTTCCCAGTAGGTTGGGGTATCAAGCGGTTAAGATCTC
>OOFJ01141842.1:0-12846 GCA_900323375.1 Benthosema glaciale
TTATTTCGCAGTTATTATATGCTCTCTCTCTCTCTCTCTCTCTCTCTCTCTCTCTCTCTCTCTCTCTCACACACACACACACACACACACACACACACACACACACACACACACACACACACACACACACACACACACACACACACACCCCCACCCCTCTCCCTCTCTCTTTCTCTCTCTCTTTCTCTCCCGCTCCCCCATCACTTCCGTCTTTTTCCCGTCGCCATTTTGGATCAAGTGTTGACTTACTTTGAAATAGGTAGCGCGTTAGCTCGCAGCCAGGGTGTCTTCTGATAGACTGTCTTGATGACTTGCCAGTGAGGCCAGGGTTGTAGTAGTTAGGAGGATCATCTGAGTCCATTGCCACTGGATGCTCTGTAGCGCAGCTTGAATGAACGAGTTCATTCCTTTATGGATCCACTCAGCTTGCCACAACACGGCAAATGTGACTTGTTAGCGTGCTAGTTAGCTTAGCTACGAGCAAGCTAGCCGGGCATCAGCAGCCGGCTTTGAACATAACTGACTTCGTCCATTGGCTCGCCAGTGTCTTTGTTATACAGTGAGCTACTTCACACGGCCAATTCCCTCCTCAAACCCGTGCAAAAGGTGAGTTAACATAATTGTGTTCATAATATTGAGTCGACTTTCACCAACGAACGAAAAGAAATTGAAGGCAAAATTATACTTCGTCGCACGAGTGTGTCGCTCGACTAAAATGACGTATTTTCAACTGGGAATTGGGAAAAGTATCGTATTTTTTCCATTTGGAATGTAACCTTGGTGGTTTTGTTGAAAATAACGTTTTATTTTGTGGGGGGGTCGAGCGACGCGAGCGCGCCATGAAGCTCGTTAACTTAAAAGTCATCTCGTGCTAGTGGCCGAGGAGGCGACATGCGGGCGGGTTGTCTGGATGTTAGCGTAGCCGCTAACGTGTTAGCCTTTTAGTTCGCTAGTTACACTCATATTAGCCACATTCTACTGTACGGTAGCCATTCTCAAAATGACCACATTCTCATTGTAGCACGAATCTATCGGCCAGTCTGTACTAGTACAGGGGTATTGGCCTATGGGGACAAAGAAAGTTGAATCTGTTATTTGATCCGCCGCCATCGTTCATACACCGACGTTAATTAGAGCGGAAATGTCCCGTTTGTTATCGATAGTTATCGATAAGACTATCAATAACTAAAGGGCCGTTTCCGCTCGGGCCTTGATTTGGCCCAAATGGCCGGCTTTCCACTTTAGGCAATACATATTAGGCATATTAATACTGTGTGTGTGTGTGTGTGTGTGTGTGTGTGTGTGTGTGTGTGTGTGGTAAAAACACAAACAAATCACAGCAGAATTTAGCTTAAAGCTACAATCCGTAAGTTGTGCCTGGCTGATGTCCAAACTAGTGCAACTACAGTACAGACAGTCAAGATGGCAGCTCAAGTAGGGTCCAATCTGGCGTGCCCTCTGCTTCAAATAACTTTATTGACACTGTCAACCAATTGGTGTCCTACACACCCCAAAATTAGGGCATTGCATTAATGCATTTATGTGCTAGTGATATTATATTAAGATACACTAACACTACACACTACTACATATTGTATATTCCTAGAACTTCACCTGTGGAATTCAAACTCAAAGAGTAGTTCTCATCACCCATTGGGGGGTTAATCCCTTTTAGCCATATTGGCGGAATGTATGATGACAAATTGTGTCATAGCATAGACAAAGTTTCGGTTTAATACAAAGACAGTGATTTATATCAAACAAAGTGGAGAAGTGGGTCTCTCTGGCCAATTAAAATGGATGTAGCATTGGATCGACGTTAGATCGACCATTACTAAGTTACTACCCTATCTCTAACCCTAACCTAAACATAATCGCAAGCACGTAAGCAGTGCATGTTTGCCAACCTTAATGCATGTTCGCCAACCATAACACATGTTCGCCAACCTTCCCGCATGTTCGGACTAACGGGACTTCGGATCTACGGGCAGTCCCCCACTGTTGCCCATTGCAAGTTTAAACGTTAGATTAATCCAGTGGCTAACTATATTTTTTTTTGTTTAATTTCTGTTTTATAGAAAAGATGTATCAGCTCCCTGTTAACAATCTTACAAGGATACGGAGAGCCAGGAAGCAAGTGAAAAAGACACTTGGTGACATTGGGCTGGAGTACTGCAAGGAGGCAGCGGAGGTGAGTGTAATTTACTATTTACACTTTACGCATTTACATTAATTGCTTTGAAGATATTGGGCAATTCAGTACTGCTAATTTAAGTGGTTTAAACTAATAACTTTTAACACCATTATGTAAATGAAGCAGTAACTAAGACTTGGGGACGACAAGTTACAAAGTAAACATTTTGCTTGATTTGTCCTTTTTATTTGCAAAAAGGCATATACTGTACAATATTTGTGCATATTTGTCAAAAGGATAAAACCAAAAAACGTGAGCTTATTTCTATTGTGGTCCTGCAAATGTGTGTGCAAGCTGACTGCCATGTGCTTGGGGGTGTTTAGCAGAGTCGTACAGAAAAATAATGCAATTTCGACTCAACTAGACAAGTCAAATGGCATGACATGGGTACAGTAAATGGAACATATAAAGATAATGGCTGCAGTGCAGATAGAAAGCACACAGAAAGCATCTTTAATTTTGTTTTCATCTCATTCACACAGGAGTTCAAAGAGTTTTGTCCCAATGACCAGTATGTGAAGAGCACTCTATGTCTTGATATTTGCGCATGGGATCCTTCATCGTCTAAGTCACAGGTAACTTGTTCTAGGCCTTGTCAAATTCATAACAAACGCACCTTTGTTCTAGGCCTTGTCAAATTCATAAGAAAGGCACATTTCTATTTTTGAATTATAATCTTTCTTTTTTGTTTTGTTTTTTTAGCAGTATCGATCCAAGCCATTTTGCTGCACAGAGTGTCCATTTGCTTCCAAATACTACTCAGGCTACAAGAACCACTTCCGCAATGTACACAGAGGGGACTTTGAGACCGATATCCTACTCAACTGTCCGTACTGCACATTCACTGGAAGCAAGAGAACTATGGAGACGCACGTTAAGATATTCCACATACCCAGTTCAAGGCAGAATTATGGGACCCCGCAGGGAACTGCTGTGGCACAGAAGGACAAAGTATGGCTTGATAGAGCCAGGCAGGCCGGGGATAATGTAGAGAGATCAATGTACTTTTGTAAGAAATGCACATACAGGGACCCTCTCTACAATGTTGTGAGAAGGCACATCTACAGGGAACATTTTCAGCATGTTGTCTCACCCTATCTTGGCATGGTTTCGGAATCATCTGTCAAAAATGGTGCTAATACTGTGAATGGCAACAACATCCTGTGTAAGCGCTGCCAGTTTTCTACCCGAAGCTATGAGGCATTGGTGCAGCATGTTGTTGAGTACCATGAGCGCATTGGTGCTCAAGTCACGACTATGATTGGACATGCTAACATTATGGTGTCCAGGGCTCAAGCCTACCCAGGGATGTCTCAGAAAGCATCTATGATGACTGGAGGGCGCACACTGCCTGATGCACTAAGCCACATGGGTCATTTAAAGCAGGGGCCCTCCGTTCTTAAAAGTCAACCCTCCATCGCTGCCCATCAGGTGCGTGTTGCAGTTCCTAGCAGTGCTTTGACAGAGAGCAGCACACCAGCAGTTAACACAGCCCAAACTCAGAAGTGGAAGATATGCACTGTTTGCAATGAGCTTTTCCCCGAAAACCTCTACAGTGCTCATTTTGAGAAGGCCCACAAGGCAAAGAAGATATGGGCAATGGCAAAGTACATCATGAAGATCCACAATTTCACAAGTAAATGCTTGCTTTGTAACCGATATTTGCCCAGTGACACACTGCTCAACCACATGTTAATCCATGGGCTTACTTGCCCACAATGCCACTCTGCTTTCCACAATGTAGAGAAACTGATTGAGCATGTGAATCAGGCTCACCCTGGAGACTTTGCTGGTCTTCCTGGTGCATCCCCATTGACCTTTGATCTCACAATCAAACAAGATAAGTCCAATAACATACAGCTTGTTGTTATCACCTTCAATATGAAGGAGCCTATAAATGGCCAAGATGCCCTTCATAGTAGTCCACCTCAAATCAAAATAATGGCGCCGAAGATGATCGCACCGAAGACTGATGCACATGCTAGAAGTTTGACTTCTGCATCTCTGTCCGGCAAGGGCGAGGTTGGGAAAACCCTTTGCCCGCTGTGCTTTACCATCCTCAAAGGACCCATTTCTGATGCGCTCTCTCAGCATCTGAGGGAACGACACCAAGTTCTTCAGACAATGCATCCTGTTGAGAAAAAGATGACATACAAGTGTATTCACTGCTTGGGCGTGTATACAAGTAACATGGTGGCCTCCACAATCACGCTGCATCTTGTGCAATGCAGAGCTGTGGGTAGGTCCCAAGCTGGCCAGGGTATCAAGTCTGCCTTAACTCTCAACTCCTCTGGTGCTGGGTTCCTCAAGCGACAACTACCCACCCAAGGTACATCAGACCCAAAGAGGATGAAGATGAACTCTGACTCAAAGCTTTCCCTCACCTCAGCAGGGAAGCGGGGAGAATCTGACGGCCTTGTATTGGATCCTCGAAGCTATGAGCACAAGACTTACGAGGCGCGGAAAAACTTCCTCACAAACTACTTCAACAGACGACCCTACCTATCGACTGAGGAAGAGGAAAAGCTGTCTGGGAGTCTGTGGCTGTGGAAGTCTGATATTGCTAGCCACTTTGCGGACAAGCGTAGGGTGTGTGAGAAAGAATGTGAGACCAAGAACGCGTCTGTGTTGCTTGGATTTGACATGCAAGCGCTCGACAAATTAAAGCATGACATGACATTTGAGGACAATGCTGGTACCTCGACACTCGGATCAGGCACTGGAGGCCTCAAGTCTGGTACTCCAAGCACAGACCAAAACAAGCAGTGTGGTACAATTAACTGTACCCTAAAGCTTAGTACATACACAGAGACCATATCAATTGACTCGGACAGTGAACCAGAGCCAGAAGAGGGTAGCATTACCGAGAATGGAAATGTTGACGGAAACCAACATGTGGCTGTAGTCTCTGAAGAACCAGCAGATGCGCCAGAGGCGATACCCCCTATGAACATGGATGGACCTTCAGAAATGAGCACTCTGCAAGATGGAAAAGCAAACACAACTTTGTGTTAGTGTCACTGCGTATCAATGTGCCTTGGTAGGGTAACATTTAGATATGAAAAGTGCTTAAATCTAATGGTATAGACTAGAGAGAATCTTCAATTTATCTGTTATGCGAGAGCCTCATCTTTATGAGACAGTATGGGCAGTTAGAAATTGGTCTGGCATGGTTCGCATACGAAATACTGTAATTCCTAATTTTGACCTCAATTCAAGTGTTGAAACAAAAGATTGTTGAGGTACTCGGCAACATAATGCAAAAATGTATGGCTTCTGTAACTGACATCTGTTGTGACACTGTATATAATAGGGATTGTACTTAATTAGATTATACATACTGTCTGTTTCTCATTTGTTAATTTAGTTAGTCACAAAGATTTATGAAAATGATCATATCCCCACTTTCATACCCCCACCCCTCAAGTGTGAGATGAAGCTGTATTGTCATTTCACATTTAGAAAGATAGGATATGCTAATTGCTTATGTATACTTTCTTTTTAATAAATAAATTTGTTTCATAAATATCAAGAGGTATTTCATTTTTAACTCCGCCATAATTCACCTGTGAAGTGTTGTCTTTTTTCAAGGGATAGATCATACAACACTGGAGTGTTTTATTTATTTTGTATTAATATGGTCAGTTGTGTATTTGCTAGCCAGAAACATGAAGTAGAGATTACAATATTGTTTCCTGAATTATATATCAGGAAATATAATTACTTGTAAATATAGCACAAAGCGCCACAATGACGTGGTTTAACTAAGTTATGTGTTGGCTCATTTATCGCTTTAAAGTGAAAAATTATAGAAGCATGGAGATGGATGTCTATCTACATAACTACATAGATCTAGTCTCTATAGATGTTGTGTATCTATACTAATCTAAGGTAGATTGTGGGTTTCAAAATATAATTTAAAATTCTGAAATTATTTATAATCTTATTCTTCCAACTTCCGTGAAGACATTTTTCCGGTTGGTGGCGGTGCGGATCATGTGGCCAAATTATACACATCTATGGGCCAATGACTGCCGTCACCGTGCCTGAATGGTCACAGGCCCTAGAGTGCGCAGCTGTAGAAGTGACGCCGTGAGGTTGTATGCAACGATAGATTTTAATAATTCTAAAACCTAACGTTGAGAGTATGCCTTCTTTTTGCTGTTGTAAGTACAGGCGAGAATTTTCTTTTGATTGTTTCAAAACATTCCCATGTACAGTCAGTTTATTTTTTTTGCATGATTTGCACAGAGCAGCGTGTAGCCTATGCGAAGCCAGCTAGTTAGCATCTTTAGCTAGAATAAATAAGAACACGTATTAAAGTGAGATGTCGCCGTCAGTATAGCTTAGCTCCGGAATGTAGTGTAATAGCCCATTATTAATGATAAGATAATGGCACTATTATTTCAAAATGTCATGCTATCGCCTGCTTACTAAATAATGTAACACTGCCTGGTCTATGGTTGCAATGGCAGCCAGTTGAAGTTAGCGTTAAGCCGTTAACTACGTTCGATTAATGTCGAAGGAGCAATAAAACATTTTTCTATTTGCAGTTACTGACACTAAGCGAGCAGAGCTATACCGCAGTAGGGATGCGATAATCAAACTACGATTGCAATCATTGCATTAATATATAAATGCATACTAGATAATGGAATCAAATCTATTAAATCGATCCTTACTTCATGTCATAAATGAAAGCTTTCAAAAAAAGAATGTCAGAAAAAAATCAACATTTTTGTATGATACTGATTGTATGATACTCCGGTTATTATAGCAATCGTTTTGACCACAGGGATCTTCAATCAGTGCAATGTAGCCGCAATTTGCAACTCTAGATTTTTTAATAATCAGATGAATCTAGAGTTGCAATACCCTCCATTGACTTCCTACTCATCCAATTTACATTTTTGCGATCTGATGGTATTAAACGACGTTAAACTCACCAACATTCAGCTCTAGGCAAAGCTTGAATTATCCTCTTTCGAAATGCAAAGCGGTTGTTTAATACAAATCCACCGTAGACATGTTATGAGCTACTTTCTGTGAAGAAAGTCTCTTCAGGTGATATTAATTATAAGTGCTGGAGTTTGAAAGCACTTGTTTTTATTAACGGGTCGCGCTGCTGCCTCCTCCTTATGTGCAAATGTGAAACAGGTGGTACACAGGGGCCAGGGCCGTTCAGTGACTTACGACGAGTGCTTCAATCTATAGATTCATCCGATTTATTAAAAAATCTAGAGTTGCAAATTGCGGCTAAGTGCAATGCATCCCTGCTTGACCCTGTCAAGGAACATTTACCAAGCTGATCCTATTTTAAGGGGCTAACTTAATTTGGAAAAAAGTAATTTGATTGAATACAAATAATTATCAATATCTACATGGCAATTAACTTCTTTTTTTTTTTTAATTTTATGTGACTACCTGTACCATAACCTTTCCAGATTATGGAAGTTGCCAACCACAAGATGGACATCCCACTGAAGTTGTGGGCCATGGCAGGAGGAACTATGAGGTCTGAGTAACTTTAAAGTGTTGGTGGTCGTGTATAGTGTGGAAATCATGTTGTACAGCAACAGAGAACTGGTGGTGTTCTTCATAAGCTATAAACTGTCTCAGCGGAACTTGAAACTGGAGGATGCAAGTGAAAGGAATGAAGGAGACGACAAAATCAATGGGTTGCTGGTGAACAAAGTAAACGGTAGTAGCCATTTGGGGACATTATCTTCTCCGAATGGAGAGGAGCTGAAGGCAGCACTTCGGCATGCTGCTGATGAGTTTGAGCTGCGCTATACACAAGCCTTTAATGATCTCTCTTCCAAATTCGACATCACTCCTACCACTGCCTACAACAGTTTTGAGGGTGTGATGGACGAGTTATTCAGGGACGGAGTCAACTGGGGACGCATAGTGGGCCTGTTTGTCTTTGGGGGCACCCTTTGTGTCGAGTGTGTTGAAAAGGATATGGTCCCTCTGGTGTCCCCCGTCGCAGACTGGATGACCTTATACCTGGATAACCACATTGAGCCATGGATCGAGAGCCAAGGAGGTTGGGTGAGCAGACAGAGAAAATAGTAATATTATATCAAATATGGTTCTTCTTTTATCAAAACCATGACTGTAGAAAGCTGATAAAAATGTAGCTTACTCTGTCTGATCCTTTACATTACAGGATACGTTCACCAATATCTTTGGTATAGATGGAGCCAGGGAGGCTCGGAGGTCCCAGGAAACCCTGAGAAGATGGCTGCTTGTGGGTGTGATGCTGCTTTCTGGAGCGTTGCTCTGCACTCTCATTGTAAAGAAAGGCCAGTAAAGAGGAGGACCATGAGTTGCCTCTTGTTTACCCCATCATGTGCATACTGTGTAATGCCACGTCCACGACAAAAACAAAATACAGTAGTTCTCAATAATGTTTACAAAATCCAAGTCTGATTGTGCACTGATAGAATCTTGATTGGCTAGGGAAGAGTTTGTGTGAATACCCACAATAGCCTGGGGAATTGTTTCTCTCTCTCTCTCTCTCTGTCTGTCCTGTGACATTATTTTTTTATACACAACAAAGCTCTTTGTTATAGCCAAATGTTTTATTATTCTTATTATTGTTGATCACTTTTTACTTTTCATTGTATGTTGGAAAAGGTGTTTTATAAACAATTGGAGGCTTTAAAAAGCATCAGATAATCTAAGAATGCACAGGGGGAAATCCTTATATACTCCTAAGTTACACCAAGGGACCAACTTTAATTATTTACAAATGAATATTTTACAGATAATATAAGTTCAATACTATTTCATTTTATATTTTATACTTCAGTTCTTTTTGGTGCTGTACTCTAGTTTCAGGCATGCTTCAAATTAAATTACATACATATTTTATGCTGCTGTGTTTGCTGCGGTAATTGTGTAATTTTGAGCAACAAATCATATAATTAAATATTTCTTTTGATAATTTGTGTAAAAACCTGTAGGACTATAGCATTACAACTACAACTTAAACGCTATTACACAAAGCGAATTAAATAAATGTTCTCTAAAGGAGACCTGGAAGTGGATTGGGCTGTAGTCTTTTGTTATACCATTAGGGGGTGCTTGTTTACCAATTCTGAGGAAATTCCATATTCTGAAATTTATTATAACATGATAACATGTCAGTGATAGTTGTTAGTATACCAGCTTTTGTATTTTGTCACTTACTGTAGGATGAATTATATGGGGCAGACATTACTGTATACCCAGAGAAGTCTAGTAAGAAATTGGATATTTCTCATCCTTTTTGTCATGTTCTCTACAAAGAATTTGGTTTGTCAAAGGGATTGAATACACAATGTTAACCCTCAAAACACTAACATGGACAATTCCTATGTACAGTATAATGCTAGGTTCACACGGGCAGATGCAAAGATACCGGTACACATTCATTGTCAAGGTAAGCCAGCGACATTAAAGGACCACTTCACCACTTTTCAACCTACATTCATAAAGGGCCGTCACTGACGTTCATGATAAATTGACATTTTTTTCCTACTCTGCCTGTCTCATGGGAGAGCTGTGGGCAGTTTGGAATCCCATCCACTTAGAAACTTCAGGCTTTCTATTCCTGAATAGTTGCAATGCGATAATGGAAACCATCGTTCTCGCGATAATAAAAGTCGAAATGCATATTTATTTAAATCTTTAAAAAAAATCTGCCTAACGATGTCACTGGTGGACGGGTTGCTGAACTGCCCACAGTCCTATAAGACACAGAACAAGTAGAACAAATGTGGTATTTATTCAAGAACATTATTGAGCACCCCATGAAGACTAGTGTCTCATTCATGCATCTCTAACGGGACACATGAACGGGAAACAAACTCATCTTCATATACTGTCATTATTACAGTAAATGAAGATAAGTTGAAGTGGTGAAGTGGTCCTTATGATGCAAAGATGCACCCAACGTGTAGCTGCTGCAAAAATAGAAAGCTACAAATAAGATCAACTGGCTTCAACTTCAGATACAAAGCGACAAATATGCTGTGTGAATTAGAGTTCTCATCGGGCCTGAAATTTCGGGCCCGGCCCTAACTGATCAGGCCGAGGCCCGGCCCAGCCCAACTAATTAGCATAGATTTTATGCCCGACCCGGCCCTAAAACGTCGGGTCGGGGGTCGGGTTTGGGCAGAATTTGAGAACTCTACACAGTGTAAAAGTGAAATCCCAGTCAGCACCATCTTCATAATAGATAAATACACAAATACACAGAACAGAACTATTGTTTTTATTATAATAAAAAAAAATCAATATATATATTTTTTTTCTTGGAGCCGAGGCCCGGCCCGGGCCCTACTGATTAGTATACTTTTTAGGCCCGGCCCGGCCCTAAAATGTCGGGTCGGGCCTGGTCGGGTTCGGGCAGAGTTTGAGAACTCTAGTGTGAATATCTGTATGTTTGCTTCTGCCCGTGTGAATGCACCATTAGAATGGCTCATAGGTTTGCAACTAGTCTAGGGACAATTTAAATGTGAGTAAAACAGGATTGATGGGACAAGAGAAAAAAAGAATAGGAGAGAGAGAAAAGACCACCAACGGACAGCCTTCTATGCAAGTTGGATCTGGCCTGTGGTTACTAATCTATCCCTGTCATTTGTTACCATTTCCCCAAAGCTTAGCTGGCGGCAGGCACAGATAAAGCCAGTCAAGGAAAAGAGAATGAATTATGGTCTCACTCAAAGAATATTTAAATGTTAAACTTTTTTTTGTTTTGTTCTAAATATATAAATATACTACAACTGTTTCTGCTTCTGCACTTTCTTAGACAAGTGGACAGTGTCTTAAGTATATATAATGTTATTGCTAAATCATTCTACAGTCACCGATTTTGCAGGCCATCAATCAATATATCGGATCAAGGGAATGGTAACTGGTTCACACAGCATTTGTTATGCAGCATAGAATACTTGCATTGGCAATGTTTAAAAGCACACAGTATCACCATTGTTTGTTTATCAATATCATAAATGCCCTGCATACCCAGCAAGAGACAGAGTGACTGATGTTTATCACTATATTATCTGCAATGGTAATCCATTGTGTGCATATTCATGGGATTATACGGATTTGACCAAAGTTGACATAGTAATGCTTTAATATTGGACCTAAAGATCTGTTAGGATCAAAAACACCATTCTGCTGAGTACACAGAAAATCCTCAGTATTCATTTATCCATTTCTAACTCGAGTGTAGATGATGTGTTTACTCTCTAGGCTAAATTAACATGAAGATGTTTATATAAATCAAATATGTTTTTTTGTTTAATGTAGCATGATGAGACAAAATTTAGGGTCTAAAAGGCTTGCATACTGTACCTGAACTGTACATCATGTACCCTATAGTGCCTAGTCAGTAACGGACAGGGAGTGTATGAGTGCCTGTGCCAGCAGCAGGTGGATTCCTTTAGGGTCTGTGGCCTCAGTGATAAGCTATCAGTCATTCACCAGTGCTAAGCAAGTCGCCCCAGCCCTACTCCCCATCATTAAGAACATTTAACACAGTACTTGGTGGTCTTAAACACTACTGTGTTGTATTTTAGTATTTCTGTATTCGTGTTTGTTCAGTAAATATAGATAATTTAGATTATATTTGGAATAAAAGAAAAGACAAATATTAAGAGCAACATTAAGCCTCAGTAATGGTCTTCCATTCCTATGATACACTGAATGGCAGAGTACCTATCTTAAATAGTATTATCTTCGCACTGTTTGCATTGATTATTCGCTACAGAGAAGCAGTGTGAGATTTGGATTTCGTCTCTTTTCAGATATACAGGTAGAGGCAACAAACCGTGTTCGGCATGAAACTATTATGGGCGACGGTACCTGTTATCCTTGGTCACATGAATAGACAAAATGTGTAGTAGTCGCCTGCATACAGTAAAACAGTCTCAGAATGGCTCAGACTGCACACCGGCACATACCAACACAATCATTCAAGATATATTATTTAAAAATATATATTTAAAGTGGAATCAGTTATGCACTTTTATTATTTTGTCCAATTTGAATAGGGTTGATCTGATGAATCAAATAGTCTCCTTAAAATAAACATCATGTCTTTAAGCCTCATTGTCTGACTTTTGAATCAACTAAAATGTCCTTTTTTAGCAGGCCAAATGTGAACCATGCAGGCTTTGTGATCTTTAACATTTGGTTAACATTTGTTAATTTCAGTTTGCTTAATAGATTAGCTTTGATACCATGAAACAAACAACATTGTGTAACACTGGTGCGTTATTATTGCATATTGCAACACAGAACATTCTAGAATTCTGCAATTTTTTAACATTTTTGGAAAATCAATACCGGTATATTAGTCTAGGACCTGGCTAAGATATGTATGCACTTCGTTTAGGAGAGAATATTTCAACTGTTCTTGGCTAATATGACCACCGCGAACAACATGGGAACTATGGCTAATTCTCTATCCGGGACGAAATACCCGAAAATGACCACACCCTTTTTAAAATGGCCATATCTCAAAGATGGCCTACCTTAATTTTATATTTTTTTGCAAACTTGGTGTCTATTTTGTAATTTCTGATCATTAGAAACACATTGGAATGCTCATGTCTGAATCCATCTAGACTAGAGCACCCTGATTTGCTTATTAG
>OOFJ01141923.1:10439-21952 GCA_900323375.1 Benthosema glaciale
GTGTATTTGGTTGCTGAATATGAATTTAAAAATATTTAAATTTGCATTCCCAGGATACACTTTTAACCCATTTGTTCTCAAAAACGTCTGTGAACGTCTTAAGGAAAACAACCGACTGATCCAGAAGACGTCTGTGGACGTCTTAACGAAATCAAGGGCGATTCTTTTAAAAAAATGTTCCCGTGTCGGCTGCATTAAGATGGAATAAAGTGTGTCCCGTAGCACCCCTGGCTCAAGCTTAATCCGCTTTTTGATAAATATATGGCATCAATTGGGTTAAGTAAAATGAAATGTGCAGCTGTTAACTTGGTTATTTGAATATGGGAATGCAGTAGGGGATTATGTTATGGGTCTTTATATGTAATGTTGTGTCATGGTCTTAATTTAATGATTTGTGTTTAGTTTAGTTTTTTTGTAAGACCTTGACTGTAATGGCAGTCCTCACTACTCCCTCTGCCTTTTCTACTCGAGAAATCGAGCTACCTTGTGTGAGTCTGCTAGGCATTATGCTTCTTCATGGCGTTGCATGGCTAAAATAGTTGAGCCGATGAGTTTGTAGATATGCTTTTTTTGGTGTCGGTGCCTGTCTGTCGACCTGACAGTATGACACCGTCTGGTACCGCAGACCTACCGGAGACAACAATAAGGAAGTATGGGTAAACGGATGACCTTGCCATTATGCTATGACGACTAACCTGTAAGGCAATGGAAGATGGACATCTTGGCTTCCTACCTCCGTAGGTGGTGCCTGCAGCTCAGCACAGGCAAGACGGTGTCTGCAGCATACCACCTCAACAACAGATAAAAGGGAAATCAATGTGTTCATTGACAACAAGCCCTTGAGTTCCAACAAGCCCCAAAAACCAGTCAACACCTTGAAGATGTGAGGGCCAAGGTCACATCAAGGGTCTCACTTATCCAAGGCCTCGCTGGCCTGATCTGGGGAGCTTCTGCCAACACACTTTTCCCACTATTTCCAACACACAGATTTCCAACAGGAGCCCACATGTCAAAAATGTAGACACAGTAATTCATAACTCTCCGAACCATAACTGGCTGCCTGAAACCCACTCCTGTGTCCTACTTGCCAGCCCTTGCAGGAATTTCCCCGGCCGGCCTCCGTCGAGAGGCTGCTACCATCAAGATAGCAAGGAAAGCCCAGATACATGACTGAAATATCCTGCACAACACTACAGTGGATATAGACTCACTAGAGCCTCCAAACAGACTCTAGCCCCTTACAACAGGGCGGCACAAGAGATGCTACACTTCATCCCAGAGGACTTTGCAGCATCCTGGAAGCAGTAGTGGGAGTCTGCTGGGCCCTCCCGTATGCACTGCTACATCTGTGACCCGGGTGATGGCGTTGAAGGAGGGGACCTACCACGTCGACAAATGGACCTTACTGAACCGCCTACGCACTGGAGTCAGCTGCTTCAAATCAGCTATGAAGTAGTGGGGCTTGACATAGAGTGCAGCATGTGACTGCCGTGCCTGAGCAGTCCGTGTGCCGAACACATAATTAACACCTGCCCCGTGTACAAACCACCTTTAGAGGCTGGCCTCTTCCACGGAGGACCCGAGACAACGGCGTGGCTACAGGATATTGAGTTGGAGTGTGACACATTAGTACAATGGAGTATAAATCCAAGCTGAAAGAAGCCCAGGGGCATTTGTTGCAATGCTGTATAAACAATGATGGCTGCCACTGTGTTCTGTGTGTTCTTGGGGGAAGAGCTTAAATCATCACACACTTATGATTTGGATTTAAGTATGAAAGTGTCATTACATATTACAGTATCAACCAAGTGTGTCATCAAGGGATGATTTTAACCCCTCCCATAAAATCATAACTTAGGAGGAGGCCCTCAGGCGAGCAAGGAGAAAAATAAAACTGCAAAGAGAAACGTGTCGAGCATAGGCAAAAATCCAGCTACAGTATATAGCATAATCCAACTTGTACAATATGTACTGTGCTGCTTCCTAATTTGTACATATTTACTCTTTATTAACGTGTATAAGCTGTTTAGAAACGGATCAATAAATTCCCTTTACAGGTTCTTTAAACTTTTCTTAATTTTGCTGGAGATCCCCTGAAACACCCTCAAGGACCCCCTGGGACCACTTTGAGAAACATTACCATTGGTGATTGAATCATCCGAGTTTAAATGAGTTTTCTTTTGTCTCTGTGCCCTTTAGCGTATGAAGAACACTAAGACTAACAACAAGTATGAAGGCTGGCCGGAGTCCCTGGAGATGGATGGCTGCATTCCGCTGCGGGCACCTCTGGACAATGCGTAAGGGAGCACTCCTGGAACTCCTATATGATGGAACACATACCGTGCCTTTAGCAGTGCTGCAATGACTTACCACCCTCGGATCATGCTTAGTGCTTAAGGTTTCTAAGTCAAGGAACTTTTGGATGGTTCAGACCACCTTGGAGACAATTTATTACTCTAGCATCTTCGCCTGTCTTGTTTGTTCAGACGGGCATGAGTGGACTGCAAAGGAGGATAGACATGGGACTCATTTCATTGAGAGAAATATGCTGGATTTTGTGTGACAAGTGTGTCAGGCAGTACCTAACCTGCCTGGTCAAGTTATGAGATGAAAGTGAAACTGGTATGTAACACAGGACCGCAGTATGTAAGTATGGTAAAGGGAAGCTTCAGAGGCCAAAGGTGTGATGACCAAAATGTAATGCCTGAATATTCTTAGTCACGCTCGGGTGTCACACGCTGAAAATAGCCACTCTACATCTGCTATTTTTGGTGCATGACTTTATGCACATATTCCCCATATTTTTTATTTGGTGTTTAACGTTAAGCAGGCAAGAGAAATTAATATATTTTCTCTACTGAGGGATATGGGGCAAGTCTGTTCCTACGCAGTGGGAAGACTACATGAGGTACTGTAGACAAACAACCACCTACTGTCCTAAGTAGCTGCTCTAACAACGAAATTGTCCAGTGGGCAAAGTCACATTTCAGTACATTAATGTAATATCCTGATTTTAGTATATCCATCACCTTTGCTGTTTATGTATGATGTAGCTCAGCTGCAATCCACTTCTGACAACTTGCGACACAGCAGTTTGTAGAACACTGCTTGCTCAATGTTTACAGAATATTTGGCATAAGTTGGTGCAGGAAATACCGGATTCAAGAAGCTACTTATTTACATGCATCTATACTCATCGAACACAGCGCTATTGTTAATTTGTAGGGTGTGTCGGCGATGCTGTGAATTTGTCTCAGGCCTAAAATAATACATTTTGTATGTGTGTGCTTATTTACAAAATGCAACCTTTTAACATATTGTGTTTTGAGTATGTGATATTTCTTACACAGTTGAATGTATCTCACTATTTTCCATCCTAACATGGAACATTCTAATTTGGCTACCATGGTCTATTTGTTGCTATGAACTTTGTTAAAATATCAGAAAAAAAAGTACCTGAAAGATGTTTTACGTTTTGGAATCGATGCTGATCATTAAATTTGTTTTTAGCAAAATGTTTATAAAATCAATTATTAGGTGCCCATAATGCACATCAGTCAAGTGTCATACATGGCGAAATCCACCAGAGGGAGACTGGGTCGCGGTTATTGTATGGGGGCAGGGTTTAGCTTAGCCTGGTTGTCAGCGAGGTGAGAGTCTGAGATGATCGTATAATTAACTTGAATTATTTCCTACATTATAAAAGTGGTCAAAGGGACCGAGGGATTTTAACTGTTTAGCGCAAATGTGTTTTGCTTTTGAAGCATCCCTATTATTCCCTACCTAGGCCGCTCTCTGCAAGCAAGCACCGTGACGTGCGTGCACCACTGCCCTCTAGTGATCAGGCCAAACAACTACAGGTCGTTTGCATCCTAACAGGCGGCCTGTGGCAAGTGTACTCGACTGTCGAGATAGGATCGAGCGGCTGCAGACAGCAGACAAGCGCATTCAATACACTTGAACTACCAAATGGCCGCATGCTGTAAATTATGTACATAACGATTATTTTTTTAAACACCTGAATGGACAGGTACACAGGGTACACAAGTGTGAGTCGCCGTAAGGACGAGCGAGTGGAGAAATTATGTGAAAAGGGCAAGCATCATCACTGCAAGTGGACAGACCTCCAAGGCTCGACGACTGGAGTGGGGATTTTCAAGCCGACAGCTCCATGGAGGGAGAACCTCATAACATATAGCAACAAAAATATATATACGAATGCGCGCTTTTTGTATTTTTTTTTTAGCTCTGTGCAAATGTAATTATTTGGTGTAAAATAATTTTATACGACCCACCCCCTATGTAATGTAAATCAGCTAAAGCTCTTATTTGAAAGCTCTTTGTACATAGCTAAGGGATATATAATATAACGTTAAACCAGCTCTTGAAAGCAAAACAAGCCTACTGGATGGACAACATAATATAGGCTACGGTTTGGGTGAGTAGACCTTGTTATTATTTGCCTTTATTATGTGATAACACAACACCATGTCAACTAATATATTTGCTTTATGTTATATTGTGCGGGTTCTCTCCTCAGTCCTCATCCAGTACACAATGTTATTATTGTCCCTGCAGTCCGTCTTACTACGTGACGTACGGTGTGAGTGGGTATTATGAGTCACTGTGATGTTGTGTTTTTAAGTTCATTCAACGTTTAGACAGCTCTACAGCTTATTTCTGGAAATACGGCGTGTCAGTTATGAAGCACTTGAGTCAAGTGCAGACAGACAGACGGACTGCTGGCGGGCGGCGGGCCTACAGACGCCAAGTATTTAGCACAATACATTTGCATAATTCGACGTTTTGTCAAAGGGCTGTGCTATAGCCTACTGGCTTTAGTTGGATACTGTGTGGGCCCTATTTCTTTTCAATTTTTATTTTTTTATTTGAATACAATGTGCTTTTCCTATAACGCTACTAGACAGTGGGAATCAGTTACAGTAAACTCGTGACAGGATGATTGTAGCCTTTTGGCGTTTTTTGAAGTCAGCTGAGCTTCGTGCTGGCCAATGACGGGGGAGGGCCCGTTGGATCAGCATACAATACAGTAGCTGTAAATAATGTAGCCAGACTGAGTGAGCCAGCCGGTAAACAACACTGTTTCAGACAGAGAGTATTGAACCAGATACTCTGTTGCCCTCCTCCCACAAGGATTATGCCCGTTTTAGAACATTAAAATAACAAATTGAGTTGTTGTAAAATTCTAACCCCCTTTCCTGTCTGTTATTGACTCACCTTTCATTTATGGTGAATTAATCATTACCATCGACAGCCCCTGGGTAGGCTGGGTTATGATCAGCAATGGGCAATGCAATATAGTAGTGAATAGTCCATGTCATTTAATCTCATTTCAGTCCATCGATCCATATCAATATTCTATAACCATTATGTCAAAACACTGATGATTTGTGCATGCTTTGATTACCCCAATGGGATAAATGGGTAGGTCTATTCTAAACATTAGAGGTGACTAGCAACCCACCATTCTTGTATAAATGCTGACAACTACAGAACGAAAACTAATGCCCACATTATGCCGGCTGATAGTAATGTCTGTCACTTTGCCAGCATGTCCATTTAACAGTTTTAGTTCTTTGTTTTGCATTTATATATATTGCCCACTTGCTTGGCAGTGGCACCTATATGTCAGTCAGTTCCCCCTGGAAGTGGGTCCCCTCTTTTGTGAGCCTTCCCTCCTTTTCTTCTCCAAGGATCGTTTTCTTAAATTGGGAGGTTTTTCTTGCCCGGTTGGGGGTGTGAGGTCAGGTGGTGCTGTTTGGTTAATTACTTCATTAATCCCTTCTTAAAACATAGGCTCTATAGGCCTACTGTTGTCGAAAAGGCCGTTCCTTATTTTACATTTTGAAAATGTCAATGTCCAGTTTTTATTTCTCACTCTCACACATTTAAAATGTTATTCGGTTGTTTAATTGGTTTTGTTATGTATAAGGTTTTATGTAGTGCATTTTCTAACGTTGTTTTTATATTTATATTACTACTACTACTACTATATCATATACGACAGCTGTGTAATCTTAAAAAGAAAATCACTACACCACAGAGATGATCGGCTCAGAGGTCTGACTGTTTTGATGCTGTAATTATTACTGTGTAATACAAAGTACAATAGGCTCAGCTGTGTGTTTAAGCTCGAGGACAGTATTAAGCCAATTTAGGAATATGTGTAATCCTGACTCATCATCGCCTGATTAATGCCCAGTACTACTCTCCCACCTGGATTAGATGGGCCATTCAGTTAGAAAGAGAGGGCTCTACCGTTTGGAGGGAATGCAATAAAAGAGGGTCCCCCCCACCCGCCTCTCTCTCTGTCTCTCTCTCTGTGACTCTGGCTCTGTCTTTATGTCTGCTTGTCTCTCATTCTAACTTTCTTTTGCTCCAAGTCTCAATGAACAGTCCCCTGTGTGTGTGCGCGCTACCTACACTCTCCCATGCTTGACCTGGATTGGACAAAAGTTCTTGTGTTTTTCAGCCTTGGCTTGTTGTAATGGGAACAGAACAATCATTGAGTGTTTGACTCTTAATAGTCAAGGGGTTCAAGTTTACTCGTTTGTAGTTTTCATCACATTTCAAAATGACCACCTCACAAATGGGTGCAGATGGGTTCAAAGTGTGCCGAATCAAATTAAACTGTACGATTAGATGGGCGTCTTCATTAGTCCACAGAGCATTTTGATATTGGATCGATCTTTTCATAATACTCTTTTGAAAATATGAAAGATGAATATGAATGTCTTGTGCTTGGACTGAAAATGTCTACTATTTTGTCTCTGGATACATTTCTGCAATACATCTTGTTCTAGCGCATAGCCACACAGCGCTTGACAACCTTTTGAGGCACTTGTCCTCCCATTCACTTGTCTGGGTACAGAAGTCACCTGTCTGGAGCATGAGCAGTTAAGCTAAGTTGGTGTTGGTGAATTCACGTTACTTTGAATATTAGATGAATATTCTCAGTTAATAGCCGTAGAATGTCTCTGATCTTGCATACATTTCATGCAGGGCTTGACATTAAGACTTGTCTCCACAAGCTGCACACGGAAGACATTCTCTCTCCGGCAAGGGGCCGAGAATGAGTGCAGTACTGAACATACTGTATAGCAAAACGTCCTTTAGGGAAGCACAAATGGCAGGTGGTGTGATCAATTACTCCACACCAATCGCAACGCAGCTGTCAATTTTGTGGCTTCCCAAAAGCCCTAACCACACCAAAGGGTGGCCATGCCACTCCTTGGGTCCAAACGGTTGCAAGGAGTTGCATGGTGACCCTTTGGTGTGGTTAGGGCCATTGAATTCCATGCATTGAATCGCTTGGGACGACGTGCGTCAACATGCAACAAGACATATCACACCGCTGGGACAACGCTAAAACTGTCTCGACCCTTTGGTGTGGTTAGGTGTCTGTTCCCAATGGAAGTTTTCATATGTTCAGTCCAGCAGTCATTTCAGGTCCTGCCTCGCCTCTGACAGATTCTGTGTGAATCTCAGAAAAGTGGTAATATTTTACTAAACACATGTTTCTGCCATTACTTGATATGAAACTAGAGAGGGCAATATCTGACACCAAGTCTTAGGAATTAATTATTGAAATTGGGTGAGTACACACACACAGTGCTGCAAGTTTAAATCCGACAAGGTCAGTCTGCTAACCATGCACGGATAGGACCGATCTTCATGTATTTGGAAATGAACATGGACATGACAGGGCTTGACATTAAGGCTTGTTCTGTTGTCCGGGACAAGTAATACCAGGAAATTTAAATTGTACTTGTCCGTTGGACTAGTAACTCTGGACAATTGACTCTTTCACGCTCCTATAGGCCTCATTCACACTTTAGACTCTTCCACTTCCAGCTTTTCACACTTGTGTCTTACAACAGCGCACGCCGCACGATTAACAGACTGACCACATCAGCATTTACTCGCCCAGTAATAATCCTTGGAGTCAGATATTGTCCTCTAGTTTAATATCCATCATATAAAATATCGCCACTTTTCTACGAGGAAAAGCTGGACTGAAAATATGAAAACGTCTTTGAGAACAGTCGATGTTTGGAAAGCACAAACGTATGGGGCACACAATTGACATGTGTGTTGCGTTTTGGGTGGGGTAATTGATCACACCAACTATTTTGTGTGCCCCATACATACATATGTTGTCCGTGTGCAGCTCGTGGAAAAGTGGAGATTTACTAAATACAAGTTTTCTGCCAGGACTTTCAAATGAATATGAAACTCAAATGAACCCAAAACAACTCCAAGTCTTAGGAATGTATTATTGGGTGAGTGCCGAGCACTGCAAATGCAGTGCTACAAGTTTAAATGCCGATGACGAGATCAGTCTGCCAACCGTGCTTGGATACGACCGAACTATGGCTGTGTACAGGTATTTGAATTCATGAGACGTGTGTAAGATCACAGACATTCTAGGCTATTGACTTATATATAATATATAATATTTATCTAATATTCAAACATGTATTTACCAAAAACAACTTAGAATTAGTTTATTTAAAATGTATGTGTGTGTGCTCGTGCTCCAGACTTTTGTGCCCAGAAAAGTGAATGGGAAATGTACTTAAAAAGTTAATGTCAAGCCCTGTTATTTGTAGTTTGTATTCTGTGTCTATTGTATTGTAACCAACAGCATGCCTTTCAATTGCACTTCAAGTTTAAATGACGGCGAAGAAAGTAGCATCAGATACAGTGTGTTCAATGGAACTGTTTGTACAACAAGATAAGGAAGGTGCTATATGTTCCCATAGGTATAATCCACCTCAGGCATAAAAATCTAGCAAGACTAGACTGGCATAATAAAAGTCTGATGAAACTGTTCAGAAGGCGCATGTCCAGGCATTTGAAACTGTGGGAGAGCTCGCCTGACTGTTGCATTAGTGGCATGAAGAGATTGTGACTGTCACTATTGTGATGATGATTGTCCTTGATGATGCGCTGAGGTTTGACCATGCACCGTTACTCGTATAATTCCTGGAGGGATGGAAGCTGGGCCGTACACACCACCTGCGGTAGGTTTTTCCATTCACAGGCTCTGCAGTTCACATACCAGGTCGAAACACATAGCCTGACATTTTCTTTTTTTAAATCACAAAATACCCCTGGTAATTTCCAAATATTACCTGGTCGGCCTTATAGCAATCCAACCAAAGTCTGCCAAAACAAGTATCACTTAGTATCGTGCATGTGTGTTTACCTTCATGTTAGCATGATTTAAGCTTAGTTGTGCACCAGTCTTGCATAACATAGGTGGCATCACAATCACATTGTATTGTGAGTTTGCGTGCAACACTGGCGTGCAAATCAGGCTTAGGGCAAGGTCACACATGCACAACAGAAACTGTTGAATCCCGTTTTGCACAAGCTTCCGGTTGTGTCACATGAAGTTCAACTTAGTTGAACATTGAAGCGTTTAGACATGGCATGTATTTTCACTTCCGAAAAGTCTTGGCATGTGTAAACTCCCTCTTCCCTGCTATCGTACATGTGTGACCAATGACCATATCCGTCCTCATGTAGTACACACATGTATGGCTGAACAGACGTGTCACGGTCACTACCATTCTGTCCGAGCAAAAGCAGGGTAGCTTCTGGTTGCTGTGCATCGATGTATGATGTGCTGTGGCGTATTTGTTAAACTTTGACAAGTTTGATATCTCGGTATGCATTGGACACCCACCTGCCATCAACACCTTAGATTTTTTTAAAGATATCTTTTGGGGTTTTTTGCCCCCATTTGACAGTTGACAGCAGTTAGACAGGAAAGGGGAGAGCGATGGGGGGGAGGACACACAGCAAAGTTTGTTGGGATCAGGACTCGAACCAGCAACACACCGCAAAGCTGGCCTACCAGCCAAGGTGCCCGGGCCGCTAGGCCATGGCCCAAGTCGTACACTTAGAATGTTGTCCAGCAACTCGGTTACTACTGCCCTAGCCTTGGCAGCATTCCATTTCGGGTGTATGAACCGGTCTGGAGCGGATGGTAAAATACGTCACGTTGTAGTCAATGATTTGTAGTCAGGAGGCAGGAAACCTCAAAGCGGATTCAGCATTATGAATGGGTACTTTCTTATTCCGCCTTGTGGTTTCCTGCCTGGTGACTACAAAGAAAGTAGTGGAAAGCCTGGTGACGTGAGGTTACTACTGCCCTGTCTCTCCACATGGGTCTGCGCACTTCATCTCTTGTTTTAATCACTGGGATAAATGATAAATGGAGAACGGAGTGGAGAGACTCAAACTGTGGCATTAATCATGCATGGAGACGTTGCTGTTATAGGGAAGCACAGCAGGTCAGGACTTGATCTGCATACATGATGACTGAGCAAGTCCTTTGAACACAGCACACTCTGTGATAATCTACTCGGGCTGGGCTATATAATATCAATATTATATCGATATCTTGATATGAGAGTTGACATCATTTGAGATTTTTGAGGGACGCGCTATTCAGCTATTAGTGTAGATTTTCATCATATGTGTCTGAGCAAATTGGCTTTTTTTCGTGCTACACAGATTCAATTCTCATTGACAATGAATGGAGAATTTACGTAATATTATGTGTCAAATCGACATGTTACGTCATGATGCTATATGATGATAAGAGCCTACCTCAATTCACATGGGTGTCGTGTGATTTCTTTATATTGATATGGCATGTGCAGTATAAGTGATGTATTTTGGTATGAGTCGTTTAGGACTGATTTTGTACATATATGTTTAAACTCTAGATAGAATAGGCAATCTACAAGTTAAAATGTGATATTTGATTTTGTCCATATCGCTGAGGCCTAATATTGTTAATGGAACAGTAGTTAAAGGCTGAAAAGTAGGAATGTAATAGGTTCCTGGACCTTTTAATGGGCTTTTTTTTAAAGGCTTTTTTGTGTATAAGTCCATTTGGTGTTTTAAAAAAAATAATGTCACTTTCTGTATTTTTTTAAACTGCCAATAAAGTAATTAACCAACCAACAAAGGCTGAAAAGTAGGAATGTACCGTATTTTCCGGTGCACCGGATTATAAGGCGCACTGTCGTTTTTTGAGAAAACTAAAGGCTTTTAAGTCCGGAAAATACGGTAATAGGTTCCTGGACCTTTTAATGGCCTTAATGTAAAGCCTACACTTGGTATGCAGCAGTGGCTGTACTTGCATAATGTCTAAAGAGTGGGACTTTAACAACCTTTACTAGAGAGAGCCCCCCTCACCCGGCCCACTGGATGTACCTCACAAACTGTTACTATGCCAATGCAGCCCTATATAATTTATTCAACCCATTCCGACCAGTGATATTATTATTTATCTTCCTAGTACTCCATGATATTCTCCTCTCCTCTCTAGTCCATGTATACAACTGTAGTTGTTTTTGTTCAAGCAGAAATTTAGCTATAGTCACTGCTTTCATTCACACAAACACTGGCACATATTTTATCAGGCAAAATCCCCCCAACCCCTTTTTTGTCTGTGCCTCCCCCTCTCTTTA